>JAODAL010005702.1:0-140699 GCA_025379985.1 Phyllomedusa bahiana | reverse complement strand
GGCCCCCCCTCCCGCCCCCGGCCACACGGCGTAATTGCGGGGCGGAATTATGCCCCGCAGTTAAGCCGTGTGAACATAGCCTTAGGCTCCAATTACCATGGCATAGCACAGCACCCCAGTATCGCATTTGTAGGGTTCCAATGAGAGACAGAGGGAGCCCCTCACTCTCTCAAGCCAATTAGATGCTGTGGTCACCAGCGACTGCGATGTCTCAGGGGTCAAACAGGCGGGATAGGAATTTACTTTGATCCTGGTCTCTACTGCATGAGCCTGGCTGTCAGTAACCATTGGGCGCCCACAGCACGGACAGCTCCTGTGCCCACCCAATCCTATTGTACAGGAACATCATGGCGGGTTAAGTCATAAGGTTTCATGATGTACGGGCTAAGGGGTTAACAACTAAAATTATTGGGGTAATAGGTTATTTGAGTCCCATAATAGCAATGCTGATTAGGCCAACTTCCCGATCATGTGACCTGCCTACTCTCTTGCAGTTGCCGTGATGCATATTCACATGACCATAACATTAGAATCATATCACAATGGCAACTGGCCTGTCCACATTGCTGCACCCAGCAGACTTTATCAGGGGGCTGTGTGCACTGACAGCTTTGCTTATTTTTGGGCCTCTTTTTAGAAAATCCTGTGATACCCTGCCTGCCAGAAAAGTGCAAGACCCATTCTGGCATCATGAAACCTCCACAAGCAGCCCATGTATAACAGTTCACTTACTACAATTTTGTACAACTTTTAGGGCATGTTCACACAACTTATTTTGGAGTGCATTCCACGGCGTACTGCGCTTAATACGGGGGGAAATGTGTCCCATAATTACGGTAATCCACAGTTCTCATAGACAATTATGAATTACGCCTCCTCTCACCGCTCGTACAATACGATCATATTGTACGTGCGGGGAGATAAGTGATATGTCAATTACTTGCCTCAGGAGTACACGCTCCGGAAACACACAATGTACTGCAGCACGTACTGTACGTGCTGCAGTACTTCTTGTGAACATACACTTAGGCTATGTTCACACGGCTTAACTGCGGGGCGTAATTTCGCCCCGCAATTACGCCGTGTGGCCGGGCGGGGGCGGGGAGCGGGCGGGCGGGGGCGGGAGCGGGGGGCGGGAGCGGGGGCGGGAGCGGGGGGCCGGCACTCCGCCGGCCCATAGACAATCACTGCTAGCGGTGCGTATACGCCGCTAGAAAGTGACATGTCAATTATCTCCCCCCTCAGCGTATTCTCCGAGCAGGGAGAGGAGACGTAATCCATAGAACTGTGAATGACCGTAATGAATGGGCCGTTTTCGGCTCGTAATTGCCGCACTCCGGCGCATAATTACGGACTGAAATACGGCCCATTTTAAGCCGTGTGAACATAGCCTTAGAGAAATAATGAGTGACATGCATGAATGGGGCTGAGCCAGTATGCTACTGTTGCAGCCTTGTTCAACAGGTGTGTGAACTGTCCTATACCAAAATCTGCTGCATGCTGCGACACCACATACACTTTTATATGCACCATTTCTACGGGGGCGTGTTGTACCAGATTTGTATGAGGCGCCACATCTATGAATGTGTCACGGTAAAATGTGATGCAAAACTGTTGTACCAATCCGTACCAATTTCATAGTTCCGAGGCTTAGACAAATTATGGCACAGACACTCTATGCGCCCCTTTTTTTGCACATAGATACAGTATGTCTCACAATGGGACACATTTATGAACTGCTGGAAACACTTTCATGCATATGAAGAAAGTTACATGAACTTACTGAGATGTAAGACTGTCGAGGCGGCACCACTTTTCATAGTTTCATAGTTTGTACGGCCGAAAAAAGACGAGATGTCCATCCAGTTCAGCCTGTTGTGCTAAGGTGTTGATCCAGAGGAAGGCAAAACCCCCAATGAGGTAGAAGCCAATTGTTCTCATTTTAGGGAAAAATTCCTTCCTGACTCCAATCTGGCGATCAGGAAAAATCCTGGATCAATAGGACCCCTCTCCTCAATCTATTCACTATAGTGTTATATTATTAAGCTCCAGAAAAATGCATCCACACCCTTTTTGAACTCGGTTTTTGGAATTCACCTGGACCATGTCCCTCTGAGCAGAGAATTCCATAGTTCACTGCTTTACAGTAAAGAATCCCTTTCTATGTTTATGTAAGAAACTTTCGTTCCCTTAAAGACGTTTAAAGGATGCACTTGTTCTGATACAGCCCTGGTTATAAAATTAAATCTTGGGTGAGTTCTCTATATTGACTTTGATGTATATATACATATTTATTATGTCCACCGATGCCGTCTTTTCTCATAAATCTTAATAACTGGTGCCAAAACTATATCAATATCATACATGCTCCCCCCACGAATTATTATAGTTACATAGTAAGTAGGTTGATTAGATGACTCGTGTCCATCAAGATCAACCAAGGGTGGGCTAAAATGTGGTTTGGAAGGGAGGGAGACAAGGATTTCTAAGCCCATCCTCCCCACTGGTGAATGCCTGAAAACCCACAAGGCAAGAACCAATCTGCTCCAGGGGATACCCATCTCTGACCCCAGAGCCTCCAGCAGCAAGGATCAGAATCCTTATATGAATACGTACGCATTCATCTTTCTTTAGTTTTCAAGTAGATAATCTAAGACCTTTCTTGAAAAACCCAAATGTTTCCTGCTGTGACCAGCTCCTTGGCGGATCTATTTCACAGATTTACAGTTCTTACAGTGAAGAACGCTCTTCTCCTCTGAGTTTGAATCCTTTTTTCTCTAGCGGAGGTTATGTCCCTTTAGAGATGGAGCGAATTGATTATAACGAAGTGGACTTCGTTTAGATTTCAGGAAAACTTGGTTCGGAGACGAAGGTCGAAATTGGTGGTACTTCGGGTGAACGATCTGAAGTGTGCTTTTGTTTGATAAACATGGAGCTGCGAGGAACATGGCGCTACATGGTGGCAATGCACTTGGGAGGAAGAAGGGCATAAGCCTGCTTTGAAATGTCGCAGAGGTGAAGCCAATCAGGAGACGTGCGGGTTCTGTGGACGTCACGCACTATATAAGACCGAGCGCGCCGCTGGGAGCTCACACTCCTCTCACTGTACTGATAGGGAAGGTCGTGTCTGCGGTGTGTGATAGCGCTTTATGAAGAAAATGATTTTTTATTCAGCGATTTCTCGTGGTGGTGTCTCAGCTTGTCTCAGAGACTGTTCTCTGAATGTTGATAATTGTGAATTTTTTGTGGGGGTATTTGGATCTGAATTCCAGTGTGCGTTCCAATGCATGACTGCATATTTCATTCAATATCCAAGTGGGATCTAAGCCAGTTCCTGGTTGTATTCATTTAAAGAAAGCGTTTTTAACAATACAAATACCAATTCATTTTTGTGCTGCTGTAATTCTATTGCGGGCAGATTTACATACAGGGGGTTAATAAGGTTATTGTTATGCTGGTGTGCTGACAAAAATCAAAACGTCTTTTCAACGGCCTAATATATATATTTTTTTTTTGGTAGCCTAATTCCACAAGCAAAGGCAAATTTACAACTGGTATCTCTTGTTGTGTGGCGTTGACAGAAATCGCAATTGTAACTCGCTACTTATTAGTTTGTTGCGGCTCAATTCTTTGCGCGCATTTTAACATCCAGGGATAATTAAGCGTTGTTTTGCTGGTGTGCTGACAAAAATAACGTCTTTTTCATAACAGCCAAATACTATATATTTTTTTTCTTTTGGTAGCCTAATTCACATGCAAAAGGCTAATTTCAAACTGTATCTATTGTTGTGTGGCGGTAGAAAACACGCAATTGTAAACACGTAATAGTTTGTGCGGCTCAATTCTTTGGTCGGCAATTTAATTCCAGGGGTTAATTAAGCGTTGTTTTGCTGGTGTGCTGACAAAACTAAACCGTCTTTTTCATCGCCAAATATATATATATTTTTTGTTAGCCTAATTCAAAAGCAAAGGCAAAGTACAACTGTATCTGTTGTTGTGTGGCGTAGAAAACACGCAATTGTAACTCGCTTACTAGTTTGTGTGGATCATATTCTTTTGGCGCAATTTACCATCCAGGGTTAATTAAGCTTTGTTTTTATGGTGTTGATGCACAAAAATAAAACCGTTTTTTCAAACGCAAAATATATATTTATTTTTTTGGTACATAATTCACAAGAAATGCTAAAATTTCAACTGTATCTTGTTGTGTGGGCGTAGAAAACAGCCAATTGATAACACGCCACAAAGCTACTAGTTTGTTGCGGCTCAATTTTTCTTTGGCTGAAATCTTACATCCAGGCGGTTAATTAAGCGTTGTTTTTGCTGGTGTGCTGACAAAAATTAACGTCTTTTTCAAAGCCAAATTTATATATTTTTTTTTGGTAAGTCTAATTCACAAGCAAAGGCTAATTTACAAAACTGTATCTCTGTTGTGTGGCGATAGAAACTCGCAATGTATCAGCTTATAGTTTGTGCGGCTAATTTCTTTGGCGGTGCAATTTACTTCCAGGGGTTATTAGCGTTGTTTTGCCTGGTGTGTGACAAAATAACCGTCTTTTTCAACGCCATTATATTATATTTTTTTGTTAGCCTAATTCACAAGCAAAAGGATAACTACAACTGTATCTCGGTTGTGTGGCCGATAGAAATCACGCAATTGTAACACTACTAGTTTGTGACGGCTCAATTCTTTGGCGCAATTTACATCCAGGGGTTAATTCAAGCGTTGTTTTGTGGTGTTGCTGACAAAAATAAACCGTCTTTTTCAACGCACTAATATATATCATTTTTTTTTGGTAGCCTAATTCACAAGCAAACGGCTAATTTACAACTGTATCTCTTGTTGTGTGGGCGTTAGAAACACGCAATTGGTAACCGCTACAAAGCCTACTTGTTTGTGGTGGGCTCAATTTCTATTGCGCAATTTACATCCAGGGTTAATTAAGGGTTGTTTTGCTGCGGTGTTGCTGACAAAATATAAACCGTCTTTTGCAACACCGAAGTATATACATTTTTCGTGTAGCATAATTCTCATGCGATGGTTAATCTAAGCCTGTTTGTGCTTTTACATTTAGTAAAACACTCAGTGCTTGTAAAGACACAATACAAGTAAATTTTTCCTGACCATTTGTTTATGGAGCGCAATTTATATCTAAGGGTTACCCAAAGCTTGTTACATGGGGTTATTGTTTGGAGTTCAAAAAACGGTGTAAATTTATCATATATCAGATAGCTTCATCAATCTGTGTCTCGTACATTTTAGAACAATCGTATGTCAGACAGAGAGGTGGCAGGCTCTGCATGCTGCTAGTGGCCAGTGGCACAACATTTGCTGTAACGGGCCCAGGTCCTGCACAGCAAAAGGCGGACCGTCGCAGCAGGGGGGCAATCGGTGAGGCCAACATCTGCCGCTGTCCATCTGTGCTGACGTGTGTTGTTCAGCAACCCCAAGGGTTTTCTTGATTGGTTGACTAGGTCATCCTCTTCCTCCCAGTTGACATCTGACAACCCCAGCCAAGAGTTCGGTGGGAAACCTCAGACACAATACATTAGTTGGCATGGACCGGGGAGCGGGTCAGCGGCCCTCACCTGTCCTCAGCCCGCCTCTGTCCATCCTGTTCCCTCAGCCGGGATTTACTATGTGGTCTGGGGCTCAGGCGCCACTATATAGCGAGGATGAACAATTTTGAGGAGGGCAGTCAGGCAGTCGTGGCAGCGAAAGAAATGGGTGCCAATATCCCAGCTTCTTGCAGTAGGCGGGCAATAGTATAGATGTGTGAGAGTGGCATGGGGAGGTCATGTGTGAGAGGTTCAAGCTCGGGCTTACCAAGACCGGTGGATGAGGACAGTAGTGGACGATGAAACACAAATAGATGATGATGTAGCCGACCGCACTTGGGAGCCGGGTGAAGCAAGGGCTTTCATCACTCGTCAGGACGAAGTGGGCGTCAGCTTCGCGTCAGGCGAGCGGCGCAGCCAGCAGAGGGTTGTGTGGCCGTGAGTCAGCAGGGTAGCAGCAGTGTGAGGTCGGGAGCCAAGCGGACGAGGGTAGAAAACCCGCTTCGCAAGTCCAAGTCAAGTAGCGGCACAGGGGTGCTCAGCGAGGGCAGCGGTGGCAGTAGTCACTCAGTGCGGAGCGTTGGCGGTCTAAAATCAGCTACTCGTCGGTGTGGCAGTTTTTGCTAAACACCGGAGGAAGCCGAATATCGGGTATATGTAGTATTGTGTGGCAGAAAGTGAAGCGTGGCCTGGGGAGCTAAGTTGCACAACGGCCCTGCGTCAAACACATGCAGCGTCACAATCCGGTGGACGGGAGATAGAAACGTGGTAAGGATGTGGTGGTCCATCTGCCGCTGCAGCCAAGCAGCAGCGGCCAGTGGGCACGCATGCCATTTCAGCCAGTCAAGGCTCCACCACCCTTTGCAGAAGGCTCTAGCTGTTTTCTCTATTGACATCCTCTCACGGTCCAGATGATCCTGATTCACCTCCGCTACTCATTGGCGCCAGCAGCGTTCAGAGAGGCGATTGTAAAGAGACAAAAGTATGCGTCCAACCATTCCTTAAGTGAGCAGTGACCGTTGCTCCTGGTCCCAAGTTGTTGGTTATGCAGTCCTCCTTTCCAAATGGTGGGACTCTGCACCATTCAGAGAACTAATGGCTTGTGCCGAGCGAGATGGGGAGGTGGAGAGTTCCAAGCCGTAATTTCTTTTCCAAAAAGGCAGTACCTGCACTTCATAATTACTGTAGAAACAGAATGTGGGTCAGTCCTTGAGCTTATCGGTTGATTCAGGTACACCGGCAGCGCGGACGTCTGGTAGCCTGTAAATCTACGGTCAGTGCCAGTACATGTCCTTTACGGCCCACTGGGTGAATGTGCTCCTGCCCAGGACACCAACAACTTGGGAAGGTGCGCGTTTCTCCTCCACGTTGTCAAACTGCTGCACCTGGCGCAATGTCCGCCTCATCCTCCTCCCACCACACCACCCATCTCATGCATCCACAAGTACTGCTCCATTTACACATGTGTAGGGCACAGCGGTGTCACGCTGTTCTACACCTAGCTTGCCTCGGCGAACGAAGTACACAGGGGAGGAACTGCTCGCGTCATGCAGCAAGAAATCGATGTGTGGCTTTCTCGCGCCAACTGCAGAATCGGAAACAATGGTGACGGGACAATGGGAGGATCATGGTGCTCCGGCTGACACGGAGGAGGCGATGGTCCATGAGCCCTGCATGGCGCACGTGTTCAATCTGGGTTGTAAAAGGTTCTGAAGTCTTCCAACCGATCTTCCACGACGCATTATGAAAATGGCCAGGAAACTGTGCATCATGCCAACTTTATTCCTTAGTACAAGCCAGGAACACCCTCTCGAGTTTTGCAGCGGCAGAACCGGCCCTCCCCCAACACGCTCTCGATATGCGATGTTTCCTCCGCTGGAATTCCAGCTGAACTTGTTGGTCGACGTATGAACAGAGAGAAAGGCCATTAAACGTTTTTTTGATGATACAGGCAGACAAAGTACTCCCCTGTGTAACTTTGATGTCAGCCAGTGGCAGCTCATGGTGGACACCTGCCGTGTGTTGAGGCCATTCGGGAGCCACGTTATTTGTCAGTCGGAGGACTTCGGGATGAATAAAACGTCTTTCCAACCTGCTTCATGTCCATGGGAACAGATGCTGAAAAATCTGTACTGGGCAGGGGACTGGAGATTTTTTGTGGCGACTACATCTACGTGGCCATCAGATGTCCGGTGGGGACTGAAATGGAGGAGGAGGAGGAGGAGGGGACATTGGAGCGCAGAAAGTCATTGTCTTGTGAAATGAGTGGATTTTTCTAACCTAGGTGGTAACCAACAGTGAGGAGGGCAGGAGCAGTGGAGGAGGGCTGGATGGAGATGAGGAAGACGAGGCAGATGGACTCCCAAGCACCGTGGCAGTAATACAGTGGAAATGGACGGCGAGGGAGCCCCTCGGGAGTCACTTGTGCAGATGTCCGCAGCATGCTTATTGCCCATATTTTGGCTTGTGAACAGCACGAAGAGTCAGCATCCGGCAGAGGGATGACTTCTGCTCTCCACCTATTGGACCCTTCGTACTACCGGTCAAAAATGGGAGCCTTTTTCCCAGATATTGAGAGGGAAGACAAACTCAAATTACTATAGGGAAATCCTCTAAATAGTTGGCCGCTGCCTATGTGCGGCCATCGTCCCTCCTTGACAGGTGTCTGGACCGGGGGGTTCCTCAGCGTCACGTATACTGCCGCGGCTGCTGGGGGAAGGTGGGGGGGTAGGAGCAGTACAGCTCCGATCAGCTGTAACCTAAGTCTGGAGTCACTTATGAGCAGCTTACTTCACACGACTAGTGAGGAGGGAGTACCAGCGCAGAGCAGCAGGACCATGGAGCTATTCCTGAACCAACAAGCGTTAGTGGCCTACTTGGGACAGCACTCTGCAACCCCCGTTATGAAGGATCGCTGCGACTACTGGCAGCAAATGGACTGTGTGTTGGCCGCTACTTGCGAGTTTGCAGTGGGAGAAGCTGTCTGCCCGGCCTGTAGTGTGGCATCAGAGGGGGTGCCTTCAGTGCGGTGGGGGCCATCGTTTTTTTTTTTTTTACCCCAAGGAGAAACCACTTTGTCACGGGAATGGTTGAACGACTGAACCTTTGTCAAGATGAATTCAGGCGTGGATCGGCCAGGATTACCACACACCAATGCGTCGTAGGCGTCAGTCTGGGTTTCAAACTACCTGGCCTCAGCCACTATTTGATTGCGCCACCGCTGATGCCACAATCTGACTGATAGTTTCTCCATCTGCCTACCAGTCTTTACCAGGGACTGGTATGCCCCCCACCTCAACACTCTGTCATTGTGCCCTTATGGCTCATGCTGTGCTGCTGCTGTTGCTGTTGCCGTTGGACCTCCACCACGTGTCTTTGTGACCTACCTCTGCGGCCTCGGGGTACTGTTTTTGCCACCTCAGAATTTTCATTGTGCCTTCTCTGACCTCATGCTGTTGCTCCTGTCATCACTCACTCTCTGTACATTTTGTACCACTGCCTGACCTCATGCTGCTGCCGTCCCGTGACCTAACGCTCTCAGTCATTGTGCCGCTCTGTTGCCTAATACTATTTTGGCCACCTGAAATGTCCATCGGTGCCACTCTCTGACCTCTGCTTGTTCGCTCCTGTCAACACCTTCCACTCTCTGTCATTGTGCCACTGCCTGACCTCATGCTGATGCCGCCGTGACCTCGCTCTCAGTCATTGTGCCGCTCTGTGGCCTAATTACTATCTTTGCACCTGCAGTTTGTCATGTGTGCCACTCTTGACTCATGTGCTGCTGTGACTCCTGTCGTGCCCTCACACTGTGTCATCTGTGCACTGTCTGACCCCATGCTGCTTCGTGGCTCTGCCGTGCCTCCACACTGTGGCCTACTCCTGTTTTTGCCACCTCAGAATTTGTTCATTGTGCCACTGTCTGACCTCATACTGGCTGCCGCCGTGACCTTCCCCACTGTATCATTGTGCCACTCTGTGGCCCCAAATACTGTTTTCCGGCACTCAAGAATGCCACATTGTGCCACTTGTCTGACCTCATACGGCTGCCGCCGTGACCTCCCACACTGTGTGGATTGTGCACTTCTGTGCCCTAATACCTGTTTTTCCGACTACCATAATGTCATTGTGCCACTGCTCTGACCTCCATTACTGCGTGCCGCTGTGTCCTCCACTGTGTGATTTTGCAACTCTGTGCCCTAATTACTGTATTTCCACCTCCCATAATGTCATTGTGCCACTGTCTGACTCATACTGCTGCCGCCCGTGACCTCCACCACTGTGTGATTGTGCCACTCTGTTGCCTAATACTGTTTTGCCATCCAGAATGTATAGGGACACTGTCTGACCTTATACTGCTGCCGCCGTCGACCTCCACACTGTGTGATTGTGCCACTCTGTGGCCTAATACTGTTTTGCCGCCTCAGAATGTCAGTGTGCCACTGCCTGACCTCATTGCTGCATGTGGCTGCCGCCGTCACTCCTCACTCTATCATAATGTTGCCACATGAGCTCTCAGCTTTGTTTTTTTCCAGCTTTCGCTAGCATGACTTTATCAGGCTACATTCGCGCTTGAGTTTTTTGGTCAGTTTTGCCCCATAAGTGCCCAGAATTATATAGTGAAGCGATTCTTCATAAGAGCGGCGGCAGTCAGGTCGCGTGTCTCTTACTAAAACACAACATGGCTATGAAGGACCAAACCAAGCGCACTCTGCAGTATTTAAGCATGTGGACAATCGTTCTACAGGCTCCCTGCAGCCTGATGGGCAGCCTGGAAATAGCTGCTTTTTTTAAGTGATTCGTTGCCGAAAGTAATTCGGACCGAAACGTAATTTTGTCGGAAAATTCGGCGAAGTGGGAGCCGAAGCCGATTTTTTCGAGAAATTCGGCCATCTCTAGGTTCCTTGTCTTTTCGAGGGGGCTTCACCTGAAATAATTTTTCTCCATACATTTTGTAGGACATTTATATATTTATATAAATTAATCATGTCCCCCCGAAGCCATATTTTCTCAAGACTAAATAAGTTCAATTCTACTAACCTCTCCTCATTAAACGCCAAACACAACCAAAGCTGCTTTTGAAATTTTACTTTAATGTTTATAAGTAAATAAGACTTTGGGCCTGAAAGATTTGCTTTAAATGTATAATTATCATTTGAGCGTCCGCAAAGCGCGGCAGTATAAGGAGAATTCTGAGTGCAGCTGTGGATACGAATGGGGAAGAATTAAAGACTAACGGTGACTTCTGGTATTTTCCTTTAATCTGGAGCTAATCTCAGTGATCATTGTTAAATACAGGTTTGCATCCAACCCTTGCGCTTGATTTTGCAACCTAAGACAAAAATAAAATGATGCAAGCACTTACTATCACAGCCGATATGGCTCAGTCATCCTGACAAGGCAGCACGCGCGGCGGCCGTAATCCAATCTTCCTTGATAATGATCTTCATAAGGTCACGAGGATCATCATCAAGCATCATGTTTTCAATGCACCCAGTTGGATGCCTGCTCTGTAGCCTTATATAGTTGTGTTCTGCGGTTACAGATCCAGCTGGTTGGTCAATCACATCAGCCATGTGCAACGTTTGGTCCCATCACTACACCCTTGCCTAGAGTAGCAAAGCTGAAAATGAGGTGCAAAGATTCGGATACCGTAAAGATTCCTGTTATGGTTAAAGGGAATGTGTCATCAGAAAATGAGCCATTTTTGACTCCTATTTTTGTGTTTAACACATTTTTTAACCCTTTAACGACCGCGCGGCTTCTGACGTCTCTCGGTGCAGGTCGTCTGTCTACAGCGCATGTCTGTGCCAAAAGACGTCACTGCAGACACCGTCACTACACTACACAGCTCCATTCCTAGAGCAGTCTCTGCTAACATTGGGAAGCGGAGGAAACCTCTGATCCCCGGCATTTGATTGCGGCCAAATCATTGGGGAGTCTCCTGCTCCATCGGGTGATCGGGACTCCTGGTGACTTGATGGAGCAGAGGAATTTCTGTACAGTCAGTCCTGGGGACCTAGAGTAGCCTGAGGGCTGTTTGTATAGCCAGTCTGCGGTCAGGACAATCTGGGGCACATTTATTAAAGGGGTTTTGCCACGAAGTAAATTGTGGTGTGGGGAAGTTTGTAAATTTAAATATAAACATTTTCACATATACGTCATTATTAAATATCTGCACCCGTTTTTCTTTTTAGCTGCTCCTTTAGTGATCCATTGTTTACACGCTCGTCTCCAAGGGGTTACCGACAGGGCCTGTGAGCTCCTCAGGTCTGGCCGGCCACATGCTCAGGACAATCACTTCTCCTTCAGGGCAGTACTGATGTGTTTCAAAAACCCCAGGTGCTGTCATTCTACTCTTGTCCTCTGTTCTCCTTAGTAATTAGTCAAAAAACCTGTGACAAAATTAAATAAATTAAAAAAGAAACCTCAATGAGGTCTGTGATTGATAAAGAGAGATAAAATCCACAGGTTTGGTTCCTGCAGGGATTTGAACCTAGGACCCTTGTGCCTGGAGGCAAAAGTTTTACCTCTGAGCTACATTGTAACTACTCACAGCTTTATACATAAAAAAGACCCTTTTTTTGATTGGGGAGAGGATCGGCCTGGTGATGTCCTCCTGTTGGGTCACATGACATGCAATTCAATCAAATCACACAAGCCCCCTTCTGAGCACACAGAGCTGAAGAGCTGGATGCAGGAGGTATGAAATGAGATTGTGGCAAAACCCCTTTAAGGCAGTTGCGCCAGAATTCTGGCACAATTTGAAATAATGTCGTACTTGCTTTACAACACATTTATTATGTGTTTTGGACAGTTTCCAGACACTTCAGCGCCTTGTCCGACAAAGGGGTTTGGTCTAAATAAAGGGGTGTGGTTTCATGGGAAAAGGGGTGCGCCAAAATATGCGCCAACATTTGGGCACATGTTAGTGGCTGTCACGGGGGTCGCGGGCGCCGCTGCCCCCCCGCGATCGTCCCCCGTCCCGCAGGGGGTCCGGCGCGGGTGCCGCGGCTGCCCGCGACCATCCCTCTGCGCTCCGGTCCCCTGCGCCGGGTCACTTACCCGTCCGCGCTCCGGTGAACGCTGTCCCCCCCTGTCCGGCCCCCAAACGCCAGTTGCCACTGCTGAAGGCGTCCGTTGGTGTGTTTTCCGTGTGTTTAGAGAGTGTTGAAGTCCGTTTTGATTACCCGTGTACCAGTCCGCTTGCTTACGTTCCTGACCTTGCCAGTTTGCCGCCTGCCCTGCCCGTCTCTGACCACGAAACTCTGCCGCCTGCCCTGACCTCTGCCTGTCCGACTACGCCTCGGATTACGTTTCTGTACCACGCGTACCCCGGCCGCCCCGCAAGCAAGTCACGTCAGGGGTCGACTGGTAGCCTCGCCGCAGCAAGTCCATCCCGCTGTGCGGCGGGCTCTGGTGAAGACCGGGGGCTACTTAGATTCCGCTCCCTGGCGTGGCTTAGCTATCACCGCTTGCACTGGTCCAGCGAGTCCACCTCTGCGTTACAGTGGCATAAAGAAAACAAACTTAGACTAGAAAGTTTTAACCTGCGCCAGATTTATCAACAATACGATACACGTGGCGAATTTTAAGACTGTCTAGTCTAACTTAGAACTGTCTAAGGGCTTGTCCCATGGCAAGGGTTTTTGGACGGTTTTACAGACAGTTTTCGGTTTTCAGAACCATCTGTAAACCGTCTGTCAAACTTTACAATTAACCTCTATGGAAAACCCGTGCAGCAGTCCACACTGCACGGATTTTCCGCCGGACGTTTTTTTAGACCACCAGCGGTCCGAAAAACACAGAACATGTTCATTCTTCTGCTCGGTTTTCGGGCGGAATATGAACAAGTCTATGCGAAGGGGGACGGGCTTTTCTCCGAAAACAGTGTGCCCTGACTGCAGGCTTGTTACACAGACAGCCCTGGGGCTACTCTAGGTGGAGCCGTTCCCCAGGCTCTTTCTGGTCACTGGGAGTCCCGATTACCCGACGCAGCAGTTGAAAGCCCTTTGCTTAAAGAGAACCTGTCACATAGATTGTGCCCCCCTTGCTGAGGACAGCACAAGCCAGTGTCAGACCTGCTGTTTCCAGCGCTGTGTCCCTTATTCTGTAAGATGCTGTCGTTTTAGAGTATTTATTGCTCAAATCTGCAGTTTTCAGCCAGAAAAGAGTCATATAAAGAGTTATTTTTTACATACCCCGTCCACCTGAGGCTAGCCCCGCCTACCTCAACTGAAAAACCTATTACTTTGAATAGTTAGAAACATGTCAATAAATACCAGGTGGGCGTGGCTAGTCTTTGGTGGGTGGGGCTAACACCTGCTCATGAATAAGATTTGAGCATTAAATGCTTTTAAAACAACAGCATTCTTACAGAATAAGGGGCCAAAGCGCTGGAAAACAGCAGGTCTGCACTAGCTTGTGCTGCCCTCAGCAAGGGGGGCATAAAGTATGTGACAGGTTCCCTTTAAGACTTTTTTAACAGATGGACAACTATTCCCAGCTTCTAGTTTGTCCCCATCTCGCCATCATTTTGATAACCATGATAATCATGCAAGATAGGAACTGGTCATAGGAGGGGTCCAGGCTGCTCCGGCTATATGGAGTCCTGAAAATACCATTTTGTTGTGTTCATGTGACTATGCATGACAGCAACTGCAAGAGAATAGCAGTCAGCATGACATGTGGACAGTCATATGATTGTGAAGTAGGCATAACCACCATCATGGTCATGTGATTCAAATCACCTACCTAACCTAGTCATTTTGTCTGTTAACCCCTTAACGCACCATGAAGTACCTGTACGTCATTAGGATTGGCTGGGCAGAGGAGCTGTTCCCATATGAGCACTGTGGATGCCCAGCGGTGACTGACAGCCAGGCTCCAGCAGTAGAAGCCGGTAATGGTGATAACTTCCATAGAAAAGAATGGGGAGAACTGTGCAAGTATGGCTGTCTCCCCATCTGCTAAGCTCGCTATAAGCCGGCCTCAGAAAGAGGATAGGAAAAGCCCTTTAACTCCTTAACGTCCGCCCACCGTCTTTTGGCGTCGCTGCAGACATCGGAGTTTGCGGCGCCCAGGGCCGCAGCAGTGCTGAGAGCAGAGTGGTACTACACAGCCCTGATCCCAGAGCAGCTCCTGCAAGCACCGGGGAGCGGGAGAAACCTCCGTTCCACGGTGCTTTAACCGTCCGCAGTTCGTCACCGCAGCACAATCAAAGGGTTTCCCTGCTCTGTCGGGTGATCGGGACTCCCAGTGACCCGACAGAGCCCAGGGAACGGCTGCACAGTCAGCCCTGGGGACCCAGAGTAGCCCCAGGGGCCTGTCTGTGTAATAAGCCCGCGATAAGGGCAGACCTGATCATGCCCGTGGTCCCGACTGACAAAAGATTTATAATGTATTAGCATATTGAATAATGCTAATACATTGCTAAGTGTCAAAAAAAAAAAAAAAAGTAACAGTTACCCCTTCATGGGATTAAAAAAAAAAAAGTAAATGCCATAAAAAGTGTAAAACAAATAAAAATAAATATTTAATAAAAAATAATTGTGCATACACTACACACACAAAAAAGCTACTTTTATTGGTATCCAACGACCGTAATAACCTGTAGAATTAATCTAACAAGTTATTAAGTGTGAAATGTGAAGGTGTAAAAAAAAAAAGTAAAAAAAAAAAAATAAATTCTGCAATTTAAACCCCTTAACGACCCTGGGGCGTATGGGTACGTCCCAGGGCCGTTAAGGGCTTTGCAGGGGGATCGCTCCCCCCACCCCCCCCCCCCGACACCCCCCCAGATGTTAGGGTGATCGAGCTAAAAACCTGGCAGTAAGCGCCCGGGTGGCACCGCCCCCTGGGGCTGTTTAACCCCTCAGACACCCCGGCAAAAATGGCCGCGGCGTTGATAACGACATCGGTGCCGCGCACCGAAATTTTTTTAGGGGCATCGGCTCCCCGACCTGACAGGCGGTGGGGGGCCCTGTGAAGGCTCCCGGGACTTTCATTTCCCTTTTTTCCCCTTCCGGCAATAGACAAGTGGGGAAAAATCTTTGTTTCACCCTAAAGCATTGCCCAGCAAGCATTAGGTATTAACAATGCCCCCTAGGGTCAAGCACTATAGGGGGGACTAAATGTTAATGAAAAAAATAAATAAATAAGTTTTAAAGTACAAAAAAAAAAGTATTAAATTTAAAATTCACCCCCCCCCCCCCTTTTACAAAAAAAATCTTAAAATAATAAAAAGTTACACATATTTGGTCCGAACTAAAAAAAATATAACAATGATCCGTACGCTCCCACACCGTAAAAAAAAAAAAATTTCCCAAACACCAAAATTGCGTTTTTTGGTTTTTTTTACATCACTAAAAAAAATGGAATAAAAATTATAAAAAAAATTTTCACATGCATTCCAAATGCTAGAATAAAAAGTACACCCCGCCCCAAAAAATCCCCCTCACTGAGCCCCTAGGTGTTAGTAAAAAAAAATTTTTGGGTCGCAAAAATTGGCACCGCGGCGAAAAATTTAAAAAATAGAAAATGTTTGAAATTTTTTACGGACCAAAACATAAAGAAAACCACATTTTGGTTTCCCGGAGGGCGTAAAACCCCTAAAAAAAGATCATACTTATATTTACCGAAGTTAACGCCGTAAAACAAAACCCCCAGAAAAGGGGAAAAAATACATTTTTTTCCCCAATTTTCCCACTTGGATTTTTTTTGCGGTTTCCCATTTATTCATTACATGAAAAGACCATTAAAAAATTCATCTTGTTCCGAAAATAAAACCCCTCAGTTCTATGTAGGTGGAAAAAAAAAAAGTTATGGCTGTGGGAAGGCGAGGGGGGGAAAAACAAATTGTCCCCAAAAAAAAAAAAACGCCGGGGCCCTTTTAAGGGCAAAATGAATTAAACTATTACCCCCAAAAGGTACAACTGGTCTCGAATAAAACGAGGCCTCACCCCAACGCGTCATTGAAAAAAAAAAAAAGTTACAATTGTTGAAACGCAAGGAGGAGGCAAAAATAAAAAAAATGTTCTGGTCATTAACTACTTTTCAGGCCTGGGGCTTAAGGGGTTAACAAATGGACAACTAGTCTTAGCTTCCAGTTATCTTCTAGTTCATCCTCATTATTGATAATCATGCAACATAGGAACTGGTAATGGGCTCGGGGCCAAAATTTTTTATTTTTAAAGGGGCCCCCAAAAGCTTATGCAGTCCTGTGTAAAACCTCTCCACCTAAGTAAAAACCCCTTCATCCCTTCATATGTTTTTTTCACCCTTACTCCAGTGCATCTCATTAATATAGCAGTATCAAGAATTATAATTCAAGCTGAAATTAATGGTCTTTAAAAAATCTGAAAAATAATTGGATTTGTTTTTGGAAAACTCGAAAATGACAAAATCTGCAAATCCCGATAAAAAGCAGCGCGGGCGATCTTCATCTCAGTGCAGAGTCTTTGCATGGAACTGATAGAATTCAGTATGACTGGTGTATCCCAGTCTGGAAAAAACCAATTCGAATATAGAGACCGGAGTTTTCCCGGGCATCTTCACTTTTTTTTTTTTTACAGTGTTACCGGGAATTCTAGCGAGGTAATAAAAACTGATAGCTCTGTGCATAAAAATCTCTGCACGCAATTCTAACTATTGGTGGAGTGATTAGGCAACGTAATAGTGTGCATTGTTCTTTGTGAGACGTTGATAAAAGCATTATCTCCGTCATTATGTTACATTATAGGCGATGGTACAGGCAAGGAGAGGCGAAGATTCCTGTAAGAAATTTGCAAGTATAAAGATCTATTAGAACATGCAGCGCCAGGATGGTGCCCGGTGCCAACACAGATGCTGGTCTGGGACGCCCTGAAGTGAATTTGCTACAAATGTGTTTTAATTATTTAAAAAGTAAAATTATATAAGGTCCCAAAAGGGGATTTTTTCTTAAAAACCCCAAAAAGTAAATATACAACTAGGAGTACGTGCTGGAGGACTGTAATACAGTCTCATTGTTTCCCTATGCTAGGATGGAGCCATGTTCAGTTCAACACAGGTCTTGAGAAAACATTTGGGTTCAGGATGTTTCAAACCTGAATTTTTCTCTACCCTTTTTGTTATACTTTATCATATCTGTAACATTGACTGTAAATTGGAGGTGAGAGATGGTTTTAGGGCTCGGTGGGTGAATGGAACAGTCTTGCATTTCAGTGCTCCCATTGTATCTGACGTCACTTCTGGTTCACAAATATTAAGGCCTGACCGGAAGAGACATCAAACAAGACAGACTGGGAGTTAGACTGCAACTGAACATCCCATCACCAGAACGGTAAGCTAACCGCTTAAATAATCCAACTCTAACCAACCCTGAATCCTAACTGTAATCCTAAACCTCAAACTCTAACGCTAAATCCCCTAACTCTAACCATAAACCCCTAACTCTAACCCTAAAACTTAAACTCTAAAGGCATGTCCCCGCAGCACTGGTTTTCGGCCGGTTTTTCAGGCGGATTGCGGTTTTGCAGACCACCTGAAAAACCGGGCGAAAACCAGCAGAATGGGGCTCTATGGAAAACCCGTGCAGCAGTCCCCACTGCACGGGTTTTCTGCCCAGCTTTTTTGCCGCCGTCGGCCGCCTGCAAAACATTGTGAATGCACATTCCTCTGTCCGGTTTCCGGACGGAATATGTGCATCTCAATGTGAAGGGGGAGGGCTTTTCTCCGCTCATCGCGGAGAAAAGCCGCCCCCGCGACCGTGGGGACGGCCGCAAAACAGGGCAAATACCGGTCGCATAACCGACCGGTATTTGTCACTTGCCGTGTAAATGGTCCCTAATCCTAAAACCCCTAACTGTAATTCTAAACCGTGACTCTGATCCTAAACTCTAATCCTAAACCTCAAACTCTGTCACGTCCGCGCCAGGCAGACCCACGGCCGCAGCGACCATAACTGCGGCTTCGGCCATTACATTTTCTCCTAGTGTGAACTCTGGTTGCAAACTTTTTATGTCTAATTGATTTCTGGCCAACGCCCGTGGCTAGAAACCTTCTAGCACTTTTGGGATTAACTGGTTCTCTTGGTGATTGACAGTTCCTTCCTCGTATCACTTCTGCTCTCCTTCCTTTCCTTCCCTATTTATAGCCTCACTTTCCTGTCCTCTTTGCCTGCTATATGGTTTCGGTTCCCTATAGTTCGCCTGTATTCTCTTTTGACTTTCTGTGTTCTCTGACTCTTGCTTGGTTCCTGGTTATTCTTTTGTCACGTTTTTGTACTGTGCCGCCCGTTGTTACTGACTGGCCTGCCCACTTCTCTTTTTTGGGTTCCCCGTGTTTGTTTGTCTTGTCTATGTTTCACTTACTCAGAGCAGTCATCAGTCTTCTGGTTGGGCCGAACCTTGAAAAGGGAGTCTGGTTCCCCAAAAAAGGCAGGGACAGAGGTTGGGACCAGTGTCAGGGCCCACTCGTCTGTGTCTCTGTGTGTGCCCTGACTGTCCCTTACACTCTAATCCTAAACCTCAAACTCTAACCCTAAACCTTAACTCTAATCCTAAAACCCTAACTCTAATCCTAAAACCCCTAATTGTAACTCTAAACCCTAACTCTAATCCTAAACCTCAAATCCTAAAACCCCTAACTGTAACTCTAAACCCTAACTCTAATCCTAAACCTCAAACTCTAACCCTAAACCCCTAACTCTTATCCTAAAATCCCTAACTGTAATTCTAAACCCTAACTATAATCCTAAACCTCAAACCCTAATCCTAAACCCCTAACTCTAATCCTAAACTTCAAAATCTAAACCCTAACTCTAATCCTAAACCTCAAACCCTAATCCTAAACCCCTAACTCTAATCCTAAACCCTAACTCTAATTCTAAACCTCAAACTCTAATCCTAAAACCCTTAACTCTATACCTAACTCCAATCCTAAGGCTGGATTCTGCACAATGACTAAGGCTGTTTAAAGTCGAAACACGTCGTGCTGTTCCTTCATGGGCATCATATCCGCAACCTACATACTCTGTACAGTTATGTTTTAACGAATGGAAATAAATATGAAGGAATTTTAAAAGAAACCTGCAATCCTCTGGTTTCTACTATCCAAGTCTGCAAGATGGAGCACCTATATCAAGAGTTGTAACTCCAATCCTAAGCCTCAAACCCTAACCCTAAACCCGTAACAGCCATAATGATAACTTAGTTTAAGTTTACGGTGACTTCTGGCTATCATAACATTGAGCCTATGGTGATATAACAGGAAGTAATGTTGGACGGGATATAGGACCAGAATTTAGTTGATAAAGAGAGCTTCGCATCAACAGATCATTAAGTTAACCACGCTTAAACTCATTAAAAACCTAAATCTAAACCCTAACCCTAAAACCTCTAACACTAACCCTAAATCTCTATCTCTAACCTTAGATTCCTTACTCTTAAATCTCAAACTCTAAGCATAAACCTCTAACTCTAAACATTACATCCTAACTCTAAACCCTTTAAAAATACCTAACCATAACTTTAAAGGATTTTCTCAGTACAGGCTTTCGTAGACTTGAGCTGTTTCTCAGTCTCATACAGCTTCAAATCCAGGGGTGTGTCTCTCCCCTAAGTAAGCATGTCTCTCCCCCCAGTAGGCGTGTTTTCCCTCACTGAAGAGTGGTGACATCATCATTCTGTCTAAGCAGTGGAAGGGAGAGGATATCACAGCTCTGCAGTCCTCCTGCAGTGGTCAGTTATCATTTCTGCAGAGCTGTCACCTCCATCCACAAGCTCCTTGTAACCAGAACACCTGCACTGGTGTAAACAGTTATACATATAGCCTGAACTAATGAAACAAATGTGAGAAATGCAAACTGCTCCCCACTCTGTTATCAGGTTGGAGGTAGAGGGGAACAGATTGTATAAGGCTGTGTTTTATAGGTGGAGCGAGCAGAGTGTATAAGGTTGTGTTAAATGGGGGGGAGAGAGTGAATCTAACAGCTATAAACAGTAATTGCTCAGATCATTCACATAGAGCTGTCACTGTGACAGGAGCATAGAGAGCTCAGACAGCATTTATTACACAGACACAGCCAGCACCTAGAACAGAAAGCTGAGGCAGCTATTTTCACTCTCATTTTCCCCAGCTCAGAGGGGAATCGACACAGATTTGAGGCAGCCAATCACAGCACAGGGGGCATGTCCCAACCAGGGGGCATGTCCCAACAGGGCTGAACTAAATATCAGGTAGCCAATCACAGCATCAGGGGTGTGGCCCAACCCTGGCTTCTGTGTTTGCTCTAGACACAAACAGATTAGCTTATAGCTCCTATACTTAATGATTTAGGGAATGCAAACTGATTTCATAAGTGCTTATTTTTACTGTCCCCATTATTACAGATATGATGCTTTGTACTGAAAAACCCCCCTTTCAGGTTAGTTTATGGTCAACGTGCTGTGACCAGAAAAATTGGGGCCTATGGTAAAATAATAGAATTACTGCTCGAGCAGCAATATAGGACCGACATAATGATCACAATCAGAAAGCATCATGGTCGGCCATATTTGGCGTATTGTCCCCTAAGCCCCTCTAAACAAACCTAACACTTATCTAGAGTTACATTTGATTTTTGGTGATTTTTGCCAGGAATTGGTTCTGAGTGGCCTAAAGTAAAGCGCTTGGATCCAGGTCAAATTTGATATTTTTTTTAGCAAAATCTGCAGTAGTTAGATGTTAGATGGATGTCAATAGGCAAATATAAAACGGACTACAGAGTTTTTTTTTTTTTTTTGCAGTAATTTTCCTTTTCATTTAGATGCGTTTTGTGGGTCTGTAGTGCTGTTGGTGTTGTGTTTTTAGGCAGCTAGTAGTATTTTTATTTCCATTCACCGCCATCATTGTATTAGTTTTTTTTTGCACCAAAAAAGAGCACGCATGTTGTGTTATTTGCGTTATTTACACAGCAAACCAGATAAGGGATCACATAAAAAAAAAATGCACCAGATAAAAATTTTTATAAAATAAATGGCAGTACTAATAGCTCACCTTTTTGGGCAAAATATGTAAAAAAAAAACCACATGATAAGTACATTTTTTTAAGCCTGTTTTGGCTAAATACTGTATACGCATGAATGGGCATAACCCCAGACTAGTCCTTGGCTTTTACAGAAATCATAGATTTTAACCTCATTTTACCAGACTACTAAAAGGTTCATTTTTGATTGCCTTTATGGATAGGTGGCCTGAGGCCAGGACATAAGTTAGCTTTTTTGGATCTGGTTAGGGGTGCTGTTTCACACAGCGCAGGTTTTGTGCAGTTTTAACTAGTGCTCGTATTAGCCAGCATAGTTTCGTTTTCTTCCAGTTGTCTCTAATTGTTCAGAGAAGGTGATTCAAGTAAGTTAATCAATTACTGATTTGAAGTCCTTGTGATACAAACACACTAAAGGGCAAGGTTCACACGGCTTATTCGTGGCATTATTAATAAGGGGCTCTATGTGCCCCGAAACGCGGCGGCCTTTGGCTTTTGTACACTGCCTGATGCCTTGAACTTTTAAATTTTGCATTATAAATATTGAGACGTTTTACTTCTATGCAAGAGCATGCTGGATTTTTTCTACATTTGTTTGTTATGTTCTGGAGAAGTTGCTTTCTACTATGTCGGTGTTCGGGGCCGAAGCCTGCATAATCAAACCAGGTGGTGCTGACCTTTTTTCTCTGTGTGTGGATAACTGGAACATTCTCTTTCTCCCGCCCGGCGGATTCTCCTGAGACGGGGTGGAAGATACGGAATCCATAGTTGTTCTCTATGAGTACAGTGGATTACCGTAATGGTTGGACGTGATTCCCAGCCTGAACTGCTACGTAGCTCATTACGGCTCGGCAATACGCTGTCAAATACGCTGCAATCCTTGTGTCCCAGAAGCTAAGGCTCCGTTGTGAACGCCGCCTTAGGCAATGTTCACACTGATAAATTCGGCGCGTACAATAACGACCGTGCAATTTATCGCCGGGTGCTTTTGGGAGTCGCGCCAAAAACGCACATACTCCTGGGCGCGAGGGGTGGTGAGGGGCCAATCCCACCGGCCCATGACATGGTATTACTCGCACGGCGGCGTATTTCGTCCCGCCATTAATTGACATTTCACTAACATTCCATGCATACAATACGATCGTGAATTGTACGAGCAGGGAGAGGAGGCGTATATCCCGTTGATTTCTCAATGAGAGGCTATGGATAACCGTAATTTTCGGCGCGCATTCTCGCCCGATATTAGAGCGCAAATACGCGGCAAAATGCGCGGCGAAATTACCCAGTGTGAACATAGCCTAAGGGTATGTTCACAGGGTGTGTTTACTCTGTGTTTACATACGCTTTTAGCTGCGTGTTCGGATCCATGCTTGTTGTGAAACCAAATACGACCCAAAACACGCAGCAAACATATAGCATAGTGTTATTTACATTGCTATTTAATATGAAAACGAATCACTCAATCGGTTTTTCACTACGAGGGATCGCCAATGTGTGGTCTGATTGCGTCCTTTTGGGTCCGGTCTTCGGTTCCGTTCCAAGTAATTGACCATGTCATTCTTGGTCCGAAAGACCCCCTATTTAAAACTGTAGGGTGCGATGCTGCATCCAACATGCATCCAAACACACAGCTGCATGTTGGATACATGTTGGATCCTTTTAGTATCCGATCGACGCAGCGTTTTGGGATGCTTAAAAATTGTCCGGATCCAACACAGATCCCAAAACGCCGTCTAAACAAACCCTAATTGATTACTCACTTTCCAAACAGTTTAGGTAAGTGGAAAACCTTGTGGTAAGAAAAGAAGTTTCATTGAAGGCGCATTTAAAAAAAACCGCAATCAAAACTGCGCTGTGTGGAGAAACACCTCCTTAGGAACAGGTTCATCTTGACCCAAATTTTGCTGGCTATCTGGGATAAAACATACAACCAATCACCAGCCTTTTTGCAGACAGATGAAAAGAAATGCATCAATCATTGATCGATAACACTTCCATTATATTACTCCGCTGTTGAATGAATTGTACTATGTTTCCATAGAACAGATTGCAAAATTCAGGTCTGGCCCGACTTGAATCTAAAGCACGAGATTTGTTTATGTATATATGACGACCTGCGTGCCAGGTGGCTTGTGGTCAGCAATATCTCAGTCTATGTCAGAAAACAAACCGACATACCAAAAGATTTAGTAAAGTAATTCCTCCGAGACCAAATGCGTGTACACCCTTGTTTATGAAGTAATGTGCGGGGCCGGATGTGGAACGGTGGCAGAACTTCTTTGGTGTTCTCTCAGTCCCTGTGTTATGCTTCGCCCCACAGGCCGTGCATGAGACATAACACAACTTTGCCTGGAGTGTTCCTCTAATGCACTGGTTACGAGACAGGTCTCTGGTGATGTCGTGGTTCTGGGTTCATATTCATGAATAAATAGGTGTGAAATTTCAAAAACTGACTGAGCATTAAAAAGAAAAGTGTCCTGCAATTAACCTAGAGACATTTCTCTGATAGGTAAATTCCTACTACACGCCTGTCCTTGATCTCGCCACCCACATTCGACATTATTACAATTTGATGCAGCAGAACTGAGTTTGCCATTTGCACAGTGATATCTCGGTATTATGGCAATATCTTATCACATTGCACAATTAGGTATAAGACAACATTAGCTCTGCTTCATCTATATAAGAAATAGTATCATTTACAAATGTGTACCTTCCAACCATCCCAATTTTGGCAGGACGGTCCAGATTTGGGAATGCTGCCGCACCGTCCTGGGACGGCTGGTAGGTGTCCCAATTTTCATGGGTATTTCCTGGGGATCCAGGGCATATGAATCCCCAGGATTGTGCTGTACAATCCATGATTTCTGCATCTGCAGGACGCACAAACAGTGGGCACACAATTGCTGGCTGCCAAGGACTCTCACTGTGACAACCAGCAAGCGAGGAAGAACAGTGGGAATAAGTCATAAGACGCTTCTCCAACGTCACTGGCTGCATTCTGGCCAAGGGAGCGGCGGCGGCAGTGCACACAGCAGAGGGAGGTTAGTGACCTCCGTCATCCTCTCCTTCCCCATGGCCTGTCTAGTTTTCCTGGATGCTGGATAAACTACATAGCATCCAGAAAAGCAGAATTCCACCTATCCCCCACAGCAGCAACTAGCTTTTCTGGATGCCTGCCATGGGGGATAGGGCATAACCCTTCTTTCCCAGGTGCTGAATAACCTATACAGCATCAACGGAAGCTGGGTGATGCCCCCTACCCCACAGCAGACACCCAGCTTTTCTGGGTGCCTGCTGTGGGGGATTTCACCAAGTTTTCTAAGATGCTGAATAGGCTAGCTGGGTGAAGCCCTATCTTTAGGGGTTTTTTTTTCTTTATGATTCCCTTTTGGACTACAGTGGATATGTCAGACCAGCGTTGCGTTAATAAAATATTTAACGAGGGCTGGTGTTGGGGAGTATTTATTTATATAATTTTCTGTGTTTTTTTTTTTTTTTTTTAATCTTCTTCCAGTGTTAGCAATAGAGGCGCCTGATAGACGCCTCTTATATTCTACTGCTGGGGCTTGGTGTCAGTCAGCGGTGTTTTTCGTCACTGCAAGGCTGACACTAACCCCCTGTCACTGTTACCCCAGTATCCTATGCACCAGGGGTACTGGGAAGAGTCGGGGAACTGTTAGATGGAGGAACCGCTAATGTAATGATCCACATCTGGGGTGGCGGGGGGATGGTATTTTTTAGGATGGGAAGGGGACAAAATCCATGGACCTTCCTATCCTAAAAATTTTTTTAGGCGCATTTTCTGGTTTTGCCTTGGCTGGTTATGAAAAATGGGGGCACATCATGTGTTTTTTCACAGATTTTTAATAAAGAATAAAACAAAAAAACTTGGGGTCCCTCCATTTTTATCAGCCAAGGTAAAACAGGAAGCTGCAGGCTAATATTATTAAGATTGGAAAGTCTATGGATATTGACCTTTACCACCCTAAAAATAACAGCCTGGAACCTCCCCAGAAATGGACAATCACATTAGATGGTCCCCCTTATGATGGTAACCTGGATTTTCCCAGTACCCCTGGGGGTTTGGGGGTACGGGGGCAATTAGTGGGGGGGGTTTTTGGGGTCCCTTAGGGGGAGAAAAACACTGCTGGCTGACACAAAGCCTGGCAATAATAGATACCCCATAACCACCCCCATTAAACCCTTTTACTAAAGAAATAGATGAAAAAGGTTTCCATGAAACCATTAATGGGGATTAACCCATCCCCCCATCCCGGGGGAACTTTGGCTGTTGCTGTCATTGGGGGGCCAAGGGGGTTGGAGAAAAAGCCCGAGCCGATATATGGATGGTTGGTCATCTGTTTCCCCCCGGAGATTTTGACTATAAGATGTGGCCTGTGCCCTCTCTCTCACCCTTGTGGACTCTTACAAAAACAAAATACAACCCCCAACTAAAACCATAAACCCATAACATGCCTATCCCCCAAGTCACCCCAATACTTCACCTATCTAAGATGTTTGTGTGGTTCATTCTGCAGCAAAAGAGGCTGGGGGAAAATCATCTGGGGATCGGGCGGATGGGGGAAAAAGGGAAAAAAAAAATGATCATCGAGAAGATGTTACCTTTGAGTCACAAATGTAATTTACTGTAATCCTTGTCTGCGAGCCATGTAAATGTATCTACCCACATGTGGCACGTATTTGGTAAAATTTTTGGGAGTAGTGCAAGGTTTAAAATTCAGGGAAAAATTTTGCCCATTATTTTAGTCACTAAGGTGTAATTGGGTCTAGTTGTGGGATTACCCTCACTATGTGGTGATAATATAGGGCATGGTGTGGGCTATCATTTGTACTAGTGGGGGGATATTTGTCATGGGGGTTGTGATATTTTTTACTAACTATGTGCGTGTGGGCATGGTGTGGTGGTTTTTATAGTCACTATTGGTGGTGATATTGGTCAGGGGTGGTGGAATTCTTAACATTTGGGAAGTTTGGGGCATGGTAAGATATTAACACTCACTAGTGGTGTTGTAGTGACAAAGGGGTGGGGAAAATTATTTAGTCACTAGTTTTGGTAAATGTTGTGGTATTTTCAGTCACTATGTGGTGATGATTTGAGGTTTACGATGTGATGGATTTTTTTTTGTAAATTGGATATATGGGTCAAAATTTTTGGTTTCTTTTAGTCACTATGTGGTGCTGATATGGTTTTTTTGGTAGTGATTTTATTCATCACATGTAAGTGGTGATATGTGGTCATGGTTGGTGGTATTATTTAGTCACTATTTTGGGGGTGAATTGACCCTGGTTTGTGGGATTTTTCACCCTAGTAGTGGTGTATGTGGTCATGGGTTTTTGGCTTTTTCAGTCACTATGTAGGGGGGATATTGGTCATGGTTTGTGGGATTATTTCAGTCAGTACGGGTGGAAATTTTTCGTCATCGTGGGGTATTTTTATCACTTTAGTGATGATATGTGGTCTATTTTGTAAATTTTTTTTTCATCACTGTGGGACTGTATAATCCTGGTGCATAGCCCCAGTTCAAATTTGCATTAAGGAAGTAAACTGCGCCAAATGTATGAACCTGTTCTTCTTAGTTCAACAACAGGCATGTAGACCAATACCACAAGTCAGGCTCAGGCACCCCCTTTTAAACCCCCTGTTGGGGCTGTTCTTCTGCAGGTCATACAACGGGCAGTGAGAAACCAAATCCCCACAATCTGGCTCAGGACCATTTTTACCCTGGCTGTTCTTCTGCAGGTCATCATAAGGGGCATGTAGACCAATCCCACAAGTCGGGCTCAGACACCCCCTTTTAAACCCGGGTCTGGCTGTTCTCCGCAGAAAAATTATACGGGCATGTGACCAAATCCCAAAATCTCTCGGGCACCCCCTTTACCCGGGTCTGTTCTTCTGGGGGGCAAAACATACGGGGCAGTGTAGACCAAACCAAAATCTGGCTGGGCACCACCTTTACCCGGTCTGGCTGTTCTTCTCAGGTCATACATACGGGCAGTGTAACCCAGTACCACAAGTCGGCTCAGGAAAACCACCTTACCCGGTCGTTTTTCTGCAGGTCATACATACGGGCCATGTGAGCAATACCACAATCTGGCTCAGGCACCCCCTTTTACCCGGGTTGTTCCTCTGCGGGCATACAACAGGCAGTGAAGACCCAAATACCAAAAGTCGGCTCGGGCACCATTTTTTAACCCCTGGTCTGCTGTTTTTTCTACGGTCATACATACGATGGGTAGAGCCAAACCAAAAGTCTGGTCAGGCCCACCTTTACCCTGGTCTGTTCTTCTGCAGTCAACATACAGGGAAGTGTAAGCCAAATCCCACAAATCGGCCAGGCCCCCCCTTTACCCGGGGTCTGGCTGCTCTTCTGCAGGTCTACATAAGGGCAGTGTAAGCCAATACCAAAAAAATCGGTTTTTTTTCAGGCACCACCCTTTACCCTGGGTCGGGCTTTTCTTCTGCAGGTCATACATAAGGGCATGAGACCAATACCACAAGTCGGGCTCAGGCACCACCTTACCCCCATCGGGGCGTTCTTCGCAGGTCATACAACGGGGCATGAGAGCCAATCCCCACAAGTCGGTCAGGCCCACCTTTCCCCTGGCTGGCTGTTCTTCTGTAGGTCATACATACAGGTGCAGTGTAACCCAAAACCCACAAGTCGGCTCGGGCACCCCCTTTTTAAACCCTGGTCGATGTTCTTCTGCAGTCTCATAGAGGGCATGTAAGCCAATACCACAATCGGCTCGGGGCACCACCTTTACCTTGGGCCTGCTGTTCTTCTCGGGCATAAACAGGGCAGTGGGGCCAATCCCACAAGGGCGGGCTCACACCGCTTTACCCTGCTGTTCTTCTGCAGTAAATACATACAGGGCAGGTAAGCCAATACCACAAGTCTGGTTCGGGCACCCCCTTTACCGGGGTCGGCTGTTCTTCTCAGGTCATACATACAGGGAGTGAGAGCCAATACCAAACTGGCTCAGGCACCACCCTTACCCTGGTTTTGGCTTTTTTTTTCTGCAGTATAACATACAGGTGCATGTAGAGCCAATCCCCACAAGTCGGCTCAGGCACCACCTTTCCCCTTGTCTGGCTATTCTTCTGCGGGTCAACATACGGGACCTTAGATCCATCCCAAAATCTGGCTCGGGCACCCCCTTTTCCCCTGGTCTGGCTTTTTTCTGCGGGTCAACAACAGGGCATGTAGACCAATACCACAAGTCTGCTCAGCACCACCTTTAAACCCGGGGGCTGGCTGTTCTTCTGCAGTCATAACATACAGGGCAGTGTGAGCCAAAACCACAATCTGGCTCAGGCACCCACCTTTTACCCTGGCGGCGTTCTTCTGCGGGGTCATAGATACGGGGCATGTAGAGCCAATACCACAAGTCGGGGTCAGGCACCCCCTTTTAAAACCCGGTCTGGCTGTTCTTCTGCAGGACATACATACAGGACAGTTGAGCCAAAACCACAAGTCAGGTCGGGCACCCCCTTTTAAACCCTGGTCTGTCTTCTGCAGGTCATACATACAGGGAAAGGGTAGAGCCAATACACAATCAGGCTCAGCACCACCTTCCCCTGGTCTTTTCCTTCTGCAGGCAACTACAGGGATTAACCCAATACCACAATCTGGCTCAGGCACCACCTTTACCCGGGTCTGGCTGTTCTTCTGCAGGTCACACATACAAGCATGTAGAGCCAATACAAAAGTCGGGCTCAGGCACCACCTTTACCCGGGTCGGTTGTTTTTTCTGCAGGTCATACAACAGGCAGTGTACAGCCAAAAACCCCCAAGTCGGGCTCAGGCACCACCTTTTACCCTGTCGGCTGTTCTAACTGTTCGGGCGCCAAGTTTGTGTCAAAGAATCATAAGTGTGTCTACTTCTTTGACTTTGGTACAACACCCCCCCAAATCTTTGGCTCGCTAAAAAAGGTCTTTCGCAGTAAAAGGCACTTACGTCCCAAATTTTTTTGGGAGTGCGCCGTTCTACATTCTTTTTGCTCAAAGTACACAAAAACTGGCACAGCCCCTTTCATACAGTTGCCCTATTGGGGTGAATGATCATGGTAGGAGGTTTATTCATTATCTGTGGGAGGTATAGGTCATGATGTTCCCCTATTTTAGTTACTATTTGGGGGGAATAAGGTTTTTTTTGTGGGAATTATTCAGTAATATGTACGGTGATATGTGGATGATGGTTTTGGGATTTTTCAGTCACAATGTGGAGGGGGGGGTTAGGGTGCCCTGGGGTATCTTTTTTTTTTGGTGTGTTAAGCTGTGCCCTGTGAGTATGTATTGGGGGGTTAGAGGTTTCCCTGTGGATTCAGTGATTGGAGTGGTTGGAGGTGTGCCCTGTTATGTCATTGTTTTGGGGGGTGGTTGGGGGCTATTTTGGGGTTATGTCATGCTTTGGGTTGGTTAATGTGTGCCCTTTGATGTCATTTTTTTGGGTGCTGTTGGAGGCTTTCTAATGTTCCCCACTTTTCACTCTAAAAAATTGGGAGCTATGCCTTTAGAGTTATTGCAAATTTACATGCCAATGTATGCTAATGTGACAAACGCAGCTCTGCTACATCTATATAAGAAATAAGACCCCCTATAAATGCGTCTTTGTACCTTCAGAAATAATACTCATGGCAGATTTGCATTCAGTCGTCTGCTACGTGTGACAAACACAGCTCTGCTGCACCATAGATGCCATCTCAATGCGTGTTGTTAAAAATAAGCAGTGTTTTCTAGCTGCTTATACAACGCGGATGCGATGAAAATACTAAGCCTGAGTCCATGCGGGCTGCATTTGTTAATTAGCATCGATGATGAGCGGCTGAATCCTTCCGTGTAGATCCATAGGTGTCAGTCAGCGACAGAGACAAACATGTGACTGTAAATCATGATTGAGAAAGAGGCGTCTGAGCCATCGCCGAAAGCTAAGGACATAATCATTAAGGAATGTGACAGAGCAGAAAGTGGAAAAGCTCTCAAATTAATTGGCCACAATCAAGTACAGAAAAGCTTTTCTTCAAGATGTTGGGAGATCATGTCCAATGATAGGGATGACAACAGGGAAAAGGGAAAGGGTGGCCCCCCGGGATGGATGGATAAAATAAAAATAGATGATAGATAGATAGATAGAAGATAATAGATAATAATATAGATATAAATAGATGGATATGAAATAGATCGCTAAATAAATATGAGATATATTAGATACAAAGATACAAAAATATACTATCCATCTATCAATCAATCTATCTCATATCTATCTATCTATCTTTTATCATCTACTACTATCTATCAAACTATCTATCATCTATCTATCTATCTCTCCTTCATCATCTATCACATCTATCTATCTACATCTACTATCTATCGTCTGCGTCTTCTGTCTCTGTTCGTCCGTCCATCTAGCTATCTGTTTAGTCTCAAAGCTATAGGGCAAGAAGAAGCAGTTATACTTCCACCCTTTTGCTTATGAGACATCACTGGCTGCTGAGGGGCCGCACAACAGCTGCACCATATAATCCAGAGTACTGTTTTTCTGCACCTGAGTTTCCATACTGGCGACTGGTGCCCTGTTTCACCCCTTCCTCACAGGGTAAGCACTTGTGTCCCCCTCCCTTCCTCACAGGGTAAGACGTTGTGCCCCCCTCCTTTCCTCACACAGGGTAAGCACTTCTGCCCCTCCCTTCCTCACAGGGTAAACACTTGTGCCCCCCTCCTTTCCTCACAGGGTAAGCACTAGTGCCCCCCTTCCTTCCTCACAGGGTAATGACTTGTGCCCCCTCCCTCCCCCACAGGTAAGCACCTGTGGCCCCCCCCTTTTCCACATTAAGCACTTGTGCCCCCCTTTTTCCTTTCCCCACACAGGAACACTTGTGCCCCCCTCCTTCCCCCACAGGGAAAGCACAGTCCCCCCTTCCTTCCTCACAGGGTTATGACTTGTGCCCCCCTCCCTTCCTCACAGGTAAGCACCTGTGCCCCCCTCTTTTCTTCACAGTGTAAGCACTTGTGCCCCCCTCCCTTCCTCACAGGGTAAGGACTTGTGCCCCCCTCCCTACCTCACAGGGTAAGGACTTGTGCCCCTCCTTTCCTCACAGGGCATGGACCTGAACCCCCTCCCTTCCTCACAGGGTAAGGAGTGTGCCCCCCTCTCTTCCTCACAGGGTATGGACCTGATCCCCCTCCCTTCCTCACAGGGTAAGGGTTGTGCCCCCCTCCTGCCTCCTCATGGCTGCCTCCCTGCCTCTCACCCTCTTTGGCTCTGGGGGGAAGCTGATTGATGTGGCGTCACCCAGCTTTCCCAGGCTCTGTATGGACTATTCAGAATTTTGGGGCAGTACGTTTAATACGCTTCAACTAACTGACGGTCACTTTCAGAAGTTGGAAATTCTAGAATTATACAGCACAGTCAACAGGGGGCACCATGGTAAGACGCCCTCTAATAGACAGCAAGAATAACTATTGAACTGTGACTCTCAATTTCACTGTAAAATAAGGCAATATATTGGGAGTTAATAAGACTCGGTGGTGGTCCCATCTGGTTAAGGGTAAACGAGGCTTTTTGCACCTTTCCAATGAGCAGCAGACATGGACAGACCACGTTCACCATCGCTGGTGTTTGCAGCAGCTAATAAAGTGGGGGGAGGGTTCCTCAGCTTGGGACCCTCCTCTGTGATGTTCATGCTGTGACAGATCACATGGGCAGGGTTTGTTCTCCCGGTAAATCCATCCTGAAGTGTCCCCCAGGACGTTCCAATCCTTTCTGATCTTTGCTGTAAAATAATTTGTTGCATTTTATTTGATGTAAAAATGACAAAATGTAAAATATATTTTTTGATTGATTGCAAAGGGGGATTGAGAATGAAAATTAAAACCATGGAGAGCGTCACGTAAATCCATAAAGGTATCCGGAAGGCTCATCTCAATTAGGAGGGTCTCATCTGTATAATGACAGCGCTCCCCTGCCTGGATACAGAGCGCTGGAGGGGACAGATGGAAATGATTTATGATGAACATTAGCAATCGCTAACCCTACAGATGGACAAGTGCAACCTCGGGCTGCCCCCATCGAAACCTTCTCAAGATTGTCACACACTTATGTCTTGTGCTAATTTGTTGTTCTCTCACAAGCTTCAATCATCATCCTCCATAGGTTGAGGACAGGCTGCTGGCTATAAAGGTATCTTTTACATTAGTAGGCCATATGGATATATAGAATGTGATGACTGTGTCCGTTCAGACGTCAGCTCGGCCCTCTGTCCATAAAGTGTGTCAGAGACTGAGCTTTTGGCCTGAATTGTATGTTTCCTTTGTACTAGTCTGTACTCTTTCTTATTCCAGGTTCTCCACCACACCTATCTGGTTACTAACTCTAGCCCCAGTGTTGGGCTGCAGATAGTTTAGACTGTATGGTGGTTGACTGGTTCTCCACCACATCCATCTGGTTACGTTTGTATGTCCTAGTGCTCTGGCTGCAGATAGTTTAGACTGTGTGTTGATTGACAGGTTCTCCACCACATCCCTCTGGTTACTTCTGCATGTCCTAGTGCTCTGGCTGCAGATAGTTTAGACTGTGTGGTGATTGACAGGTTCTCTACCACATCCATCTGGTTACTTCTGCTTGCCCTAGTGCTCTGGCTGCAGATAGTTTAGACTGTGTGGTGATTGACAGGTTCTCCACCACATCCCTCTGGTTACTTCTGCATGTCCTAGTGCTCTGGCTGCAGATAGTTTAGACTGTGTGGTGATTGACAGATTCTCCACCACATCCTTCTGGTTACCTCTGCTTGTCCTAGTGCTCTGGCTGCAGATAGTGTTACACTGTTGGTGATTGACAGGTTCTCTACCACTCCATCTGGTTACTTCTGCTTGCCTATGCTCTGGCTGCAGATAGTTTAGACTGTGTGGTGATTGACAGCTTCTCCACCACATCCATCTGGTTACTTCTGCTTGGCCTAGTGCTGGGCTGCAGATAGTTTAGACTGTGTGGTGATTGACAGGTTCTCCACCACATCCCTCTGGTTACTTCTGCATGTCCTAGTGCTCTGGCTGCAGATAGTTTACACTGTGTGGTGATTGACAGGTTCTCCACCACATCCCTCTGGTTACTTCTGCATCCAGTTCCGCTGCATGTTAGCTGTGGGTGATTACAGATTCTCCACCACACCATCTGTTACTTCTGCATGTCCTATGCTCTGGCTGCAGATAGTTTAGACTGTGTGGTGATTGACAGATTCTGCACCATTCCTCTGCCTGGACACAAGTAAAGCGATACATTTGAGAAAGGTCTCAATGGGACCGGAAACGTTCATGGATTTTAAGTCGCTATGATATCTGAATAGATTTGGAGTCGCCACAAAATATGCAAATTTTTTAAATAAAATTATAACTTTTTTGCGGTCTTTGTGTGGCTGTATACTTGATTAGATTGTACCGGATAGAAGTATCCATTATACCCAGCACTATTTAAGGAACTTTTTCTGAGGTGTGCCAAGCAACATATATTGCTAGGTTTTCCACCACATCCGTCTGGTTACTTCTGATTGCCCTAGTACTCTGGCTGCAGATAGTTTAGACTATGTGGTGATTGGCAGATTCTCCACCACATCCTTCTGGTTACTTCTGCATGTCTTAGTGCTCTGGCTACAGATGTTTAGACTGTGTGATGATTGACAGATTCTCCACCACATCCATCTGGTTACTTCTGCATGTCCTAGTGCTCTGGCTGCAGATAGTTTAGACTGTGTGGTGATTGACAGATTCTCCACCACATCCTTCTGGTTACCTCTGCTTGTCCTAGTGCTCAGGCTGCAGATATGTTACACTGTTTGGTGATTGACAGGTTCTCTACCACATCCATCTGGTTACTTCTGCTTGCCCTACTGCTCTGGCTGCAGATAGTTTAGACTGTGTGGTGATTGACAGATTCTCCACCACATCCATCTGGTTACTTCTGCTTGCCCTAGGGCTCTAGAAGCAGATAGTTTAGACTGTGTGGTGATTGACAGGTTCTCCACCACGTCCATCTGGTTATTTCTGCTTGCTCTAGTGCTTTGGCTGCACATAGTTTAGACTGTGTGGTGACTGGCAGATTCTCCACCACATCGGTCTGGTTACTTCTGCTTGCCCTAGTTCTCTGGCTGCAGATAGTTTAGACTGTGTGGTGCTTGACAGATTCTCCACCACATCCATCTGGTTACTTTTTATGTCCTAGTGCTCTGGCTGCAGATAGTTTAGACTGTGTGGTGATTGACAGGTTCTCACACCATATCCATTTGGTTACTTCTGCTAGCCCTAGTGCTGGGCTGCAGATAGTTTAGACTGAGAGGTGATTGACAGATTCTCCACCACATCCATCTGGTTTCTTCTGCTTGCCTTAGTGCTCTAGAAGCAGATAGTTTAGACTGTGTGGTGATTGACAGGTTCTCTACCACATCCATCTGGTTACTTCTGCTTGCTGTAGTGCTCTGGATGTAGATAGTATAGACTGTGTGGTGATTGACAGGTTCTCCACCACGTCCATCTGGTTACTTCTGCTTGCTCTAGTGCTTTGGCTGCAGATAGTTTAGACTGTGTGGTGATTGACAGGTTCTCCACCATATCCGTCTGGTTACTTCTGCTTGCTCTAGTGCTTAGAAGCAGATGTTTAGACTGTGTGGTGATTGAAGGTTCTCCCACCACATCCATCTGGTTACTTCTGCTTGCGTATGTGTCTGATGTATATAGTTTAGACTGTTGTGGTGATTGACAGGATTCTCCACCACGATCCATCTGGTTTACTTCTGCTTGCCCTAGTGCTTGCTGCAGATATTTTAGTCTGTGTGGTGACTGACAGATTCTCCACCACATCGGTCTGGTTACTTCTGCTTGCCCTAGTGCTCTAGAAGCAGATAGTTTAGACTGTGTGGTGATTGACAGGTTCTCCACCACATCCATCTGGTTACGTTTGTATGTCCTAGTGCTCTGGCTGCAGATATTTTAGACTGTGTGGTGATGTGACAGTTCTCCACCATAGTCCGTCTGGTTACTTCTGCTTGTCCTTATGCTCTTGGCTGCAGATAGCTTTGCACCTGTTTGGTGATTGAAGATTCTCACCACATCCATCTGGTTACTTCTGCTTGCCCTAGTGCTCTGACTGAAGATAGTTTAGACTGTGTGGTGATGACAGATTCTCCACCACATCATCTGGTTACTTCTGCTGCCTAGTGCTCTAGAAGCAGATAGTTTAGACTGTGGTGATTGACAGGTTCTCCACCACATCCATCTGGTTACTTCTGCTTGCTGTAATGCTTTGGCTGCAGATAGTTTAGACTGTGTGGTGACTGGCAGATTCTCCACCATGTCCATCTGGTTACTTCTGCTTGCTCTAGTGCTTTGACTGCAGAGAGTTTAGACTGTATGGTGGTTGACAGGTTCTCCACTACATCTGTCTGGTTACTTCTGCATGTCCTAGTGCTCTGGCTGCAGATAGTTTAGACTGTGTGGTGATTGACAGGTTCTCCACCACATCCCTCTGGTTACTTCTGCATGTCCTAGTGCTCTGGCTGCAGATAGTTTAGACTGTATGATGAAATTTATAAGTTCTAGTGCAAGTAGCACTAGGCGGCTGCCATTGCTACACCCTTTTCCCGAGCTATTCCCTGTACTATATGGCTGCTTGCACCATTCCTCCCGCCTGGGACACAAGTAAAAGCGATACATTTGAGAAAGGTCTCAATGGGACCGGAAACGTTCATGGATTTTGAGTCGCTATGATATCTGAATAGATTTGGAGTCGCCACAAAATATGCAAATTTTTTATAATAAAATGTATTACTTTCTTGCGGTCTTTGTGTGGCTGTATACTTGATAAGATTGTACCGGATAGAAGTATCCATTATACCCAGCACTATTTAAGGAACTTTTTCTGAGGTGTGCCAAGCAATATATTGCTAGGTTTTCCACCACATCCGTCTGGTTACTTCTGATTGCCCTAGTACTCTGGCTGCAGATAGTTTAGACTGTGTGGTGATTGGCAGATTCTCCACCACATCCTTCTGGTTACTTCTGCATGTCCTAGTGCTCTGGCTGCAGATAGTTTAGACTGTGGTGATTGACAGATTCTCCACCACATCCATCTGGTTACTTCTGCATGTCCTAGTGCTCTGGCTGCAGATAGTTTAGACTGTGTGGTGATTGACAGATTCTCCACCACATCCTTCTGGTTACCTCTGCTTGTCCTAGTGCTCAGGCTGCAGATATGTTACACTGTTTGGTGATTGACAGGTTCTCTACCACATCCATCTGGTTACTTCTGCTTGCTCTAGTGCTTTGGCTGCACATAGTTTAGACTGTGTGGTGACTGGCAGATTCTCCACCACATCGGTCTGGTTACTTCTGCTTGCCCTAGTTCTCTGGCTGCAGATAGTTTAGACTGTGTGGTGCTTGACAGATTCTCCACCACATCCATCTGGTTACTTTTTTATGTCCTAGTGCTCTGGCTGCAGATAGTTTAGACTGTGTGGTGATTGACAGGTTCTCCACCACATCCCTCTGGTTACTTCTGCATGTCCTAGTGCTCTGGCTGCAGATAGTTTAGACTGTGTGATGATTGATAAGTTCATAGTGCAAGTAGCACTATGGCGGCTGCCATTGCTATACTTTCCCGAGCTATTCCCTGCTACTATATGGCTGCTTGCACCATTCCTCTGCCTGGACACAAGTAAAGCGATACATTTGAGAAAGGTCTCAATGGGACCGGAAACGTTCATGGATTTTGAGTCGCTATGATATCTGAATAGATTTGGAGTCGCCACAACATATGCAAATTTTTTATAATAAAATGTATTACTTTTTTGCGGTCTTTGTGTGGGTGTATACTTGATTAGATTGTACCGGATAGAAGTATCCATTATACCCAGCACTATTTAAGGAACTTTTTCTGAGGTGTGCCAAGCAACATATATTGCTAGGTTTTCCACCACATCCGTCTGGTTACTTCTGCATGTCCTAGTGCTCTGGCTGCAGATAGTTTAGACTTTGTGGTGATTGACAGATTCTCCACCACATCATTCTGGTTACTTTTTCATGTCCTAGTGCTCTGGCTGCAGATAGTTTAGACTGTGTGGTGATTGACAGGTTCTCCACCATATCCATCTGGTTACTTCTGCTTGCCCTAGTGCTCAGGCTGCAGATAGTTTAGACTGTGAGGTGATTGACAGATTCTCCACCACATCCATCTGGTTACTTCTGCTTGCCCTAGTGCTCTTGAAGCAGATAGTTTAGACTGTGTGGTGATTTACAGGTTCTCAACCTCATCCATCTGGTTACTTCTGCTTGCTTTAGTGCTCTGGATGTAGATAGTTAGACTGTGTGGTGATTGACAGGTTCTCCACCACGTCCATCTGTGTTACTTCTGCTTGCTCATAGTGCTTTTGGCATGCAGATAGTTTAGACTGTGTGTTGACTGACAGATTCTCCACCACATCGGTCTGGTTACTTCTGCTTGCCCTAGTGCTCTAGAAGCAGATAGTTTAGACTGTGTGGTGATTGACAGGTTCTCCACATCCATCCATCTGGTGACAAAATCCATCTGGTTACGTTTGTATGTCCTAGTGCTCTGGCTGCAGATAGTTTAGACTGTGTGGTGATTGACAGGTTCTCCACCATATCCGTCTGGTTACTTCTGCTTGTCCTAATGCTCTGGCTGCAGATAGTTTGCACCTGTTTGGTGATTGACAGATTCTCCACCACATCCATCTGGTTACTTCTGCATGACCTAGTGCTCTGACTGAAGATAGTTTAGACTGTGTGGTGATTGACAGATTCTCCACCACATCAATCTGGTTACTTCTGCTTGCCATAGTGCTCTAGAAGCAGATAGTTTAGACTGTGTGGTGATTGACAGGTTCTCCACCACGTCTATCTGGTTACTTCTGCTTGCTGTAGTGTTTGGCTGTAGATAGTTTAGACTGTGTGGTGACTGGCAGATTCTCCACCATGTCCATCTGGTTACTTCTGCTTGCTCTAGTGCTTTGACTGCAGATAGTTTAGACTGTGTGGTGACTGACAGATTCTCCACCACATCCATCTGGTTACTTCTGCTTGCTCTAGTGCTTTGGCTGCACATAGTTTAGACTGTGTGGTGACTGGCAGATTCTCCACCACATCGGTCTGGTTACTTCTGCTTGCCCTAGTTCTCTGGCTGCAGATAGTTTAGACTGTGTGGTGCTTGACAGATTCTCCACCACATCCATCTGGTTACTTTTTTATGTCCTAGTGCTCTGGCTGCAGATAGTTTAGACTGTGTGGTGATTGACAGGTTCTCCACCACATCCCTCTGGTTACTTCTGCATGTCCTAGTGCTCTGGCTGCAGATAGTTTAGACTGTGTGATGATTGATAAGTTCATAGTGCAAGTAGCACTATGGCGGCTGCCATTGCTACACTTTTCCGAGCTATTCCCTGCTACTATATGGCTGCTTGCACCATTCCTCTGCCTGGACACAAGTAAAGCGATACATTTGAGAAAGGTCTCAATGGGACCGGAAACGTTCATGGATTTTGAGTCGCTATGATATCTGAATAGATTTGGAGTCGCCACAACATATGCAAATTTTTATAATAAAATTTATTACTTTTTTGCGGTCTTTGTGTGGGTGTATACTTGATTAGATTGTACCGGATAGAAGTATCCATTATACCCAGCACTATTTAAGGAACTTTTTCTGAGGTGTGCCAAGCAACATATATTGCTAGGTTTTCCACCACATCCGTCTGGTTACTTCTGCATGTCTAGTGCTCTGGCTGCAGATAGTTTAGACTTTGGTGATTGACAGATTCTCCACCACATCATTCTGGTTACTTTTTCATGTCCTAGTGCTCTGGCTGCAGATAGTTTAGACTGTGTGGTGATTGACAGGTTCTCCACCATATCCATCTGGTTACTTCTGCTTGCCCTAGTGCTCAGGCTGCAGATAGTTTAGACTGTGAGGTGATTGACAGATTCTCCACCACATCCATCTGGTTACTTCTGCTTGCCCTAGTGCTCTAGAAGCAGATAGTTTAGACTGTGTGGTGATTGACAGGTTCTCCACCACATCCATCTGGTTACTTCTGCTTGCTTTAGTGCTCTGGATGTAGATAGTTTACACTGTGTGGTCATTGACAGGTTCTCCACCACGTCCATCTGGTTACTTCTGCTTGCTCTAGTGCTTTGGCTGCAGATAGTTTAGACTGTGTGGTGACTGACAGATTCTCCACCACATCGGTCTGGTTACTTCTGCTTGCCCTAGTGCTCTAGAAGCAGATAGTTTAGACTGTGTGGTGATTGACAGGTTCTCCACATCCATCCATCTGGTGACCACATCCATCTGGTTATGTTTGTATGTCCTAGTGCTCTGGCTGCAGATAGTTTAGACTGTGTGGTGATTGACAGGTTCTCCACCATATCCGTCTGGTTACTTCTGCTTGTCCTAATGCTCTGGCTGCAGATAGTTTGCACCTGTTTGGTGATTGACAGATTCTCCACCACATCCATCTTGTTACTTCTGCTTGCCCTAATGCTCTGACTGAAGATAGTTTAGACTGTGTGGTGATTGACAGATTCTCCACCACATCAATCTGGTTACTTCTGCTTGCCATAGTGCTCTAGAAGCAGATAGTTTAGACTGTGTGGTGATTGACAGGTTCTCCACCACATCCATCTGGTTACTTCTGCTTGCTGTAGTGCTTTGGCTGCAGATAGTTTAGACTGTGTGGTGACTGGCAGATTCTCCACCATGTCCATCTGGTTACTTCTGCTTGCTTTAGCGCTTTGACTGCAGATAGCTTAGACTGTGTGGTGACTGAAAGATTCTCCACCACATCCATCTGGTTACTTCTGCTTGCCCTAGTGCTCTAGAAGCAGATAGTTTAGACTGTGTGGTGATTGACAGGTTCTCCACCACATCCATCTGGTTACGTTTGTATGTCCTAGTGCTCTGGCTGCAGATAGTTTAGACTATATGGTGATTGACAGGTACTCTACCACATCCATCTGGTTACTTCTGTTTGCACTTGTGCTCTGGCTGCAGTTAATTTAGACTGAGTGGTAGTAGACAGTTACTTTCAACACTCATCTTACTTCCCTGCCAGATTGTGCTCTGTGTGGTCTGGATGTAGAAGGGCCGATCTAATAACGACCTACATCGGAACTCTGACATGACGTATTAAGACAACTTTTGCTCCTGGACATTGCTTGTGATAGTCTCTTGTAGCATGAGCTGGTGTTTCCTATCAGATGATATTGCTTGGATTGCTGATTTCTTTGCCTGTCTTCTTGACCTCTGTTTTTGCCTGACATTTTTGTATCGTTTTGCTATATCCAGTTTGACCTGAATTTTCCTGACTATTCGTTTGTATTTGTTTGTCTTGTCTTATTTTGTGTTTCACTTGCCCAGTGAAGTGAACATTGACCGATTGACCAATTGTCGCCAACCACCCAGGGTTAGGTTGGCGACTAAGTAAGATCAGTAGAATGTAGCGATGTATCTTACTAGGGGAAAGGTATCTTCATTGGACTCCTGCAACTTCTAGTTTTCCTCTGTAAGTTTTCCTAAATGTTCCTACATCTTTTCTAAAAGACATGGCGATGGGGATGGAGGGGCATGCAGCTGCAGTATCTCACTGTATCAGTGGTAGGCTGTGCACTCTGAGAGGAAGCAACAAGGGATTACATCTCATTAGTTAAGAACAGTGTTGCACTTTGGATTCTAATCAAAGGCAAATTCAATCGTAATCTGAATGCTTCGTTTCAGGTCAACCTAAACTGTTTTGATGAAAATTGACAAAATATGGAACCTGGAAATCCAAACCCTAAATTTGGGTTAGGGTTGTTTACATAGGTGTAACTTTAGGAGGGTACGGAGGGGATAGTCCCCCCCACTTTTTTCTGGGTGGGGGACAGTCCACCACCTTTTTAGCCACTTCAATAAAAAATAATCCATATGAAAGCATGAGAATATGGTAGGTGGGGAGAGCAGAGAACAGAGGAGGAAGAAGTTAACCCTTTACCTCCTATATTTCTCTGCATCTTGGGGGGACAGAGTAGGCAGCAGCCTCAAGTGTCAGTGCAGAGTGAGAACAGCGCTGATTGGAAGAGCAGGAGTCAGCAGGGGCTGCTTCACCAATCAGAACTCTGCTCACAGTCCAGCACACGTTGTATCTGGGCCAGTATCTTTCCCTCCCATTGTATTATTATTATTATTATTATTATTATTAAATATTTTAGAGCGACATTGAATCCAGGGCGCTGTACATTCGAGGGGGTTACATACATAAAATAAATCAAACGAGTACAATGATAAGTGAATAATGACAATTGGCACGACAGAGGGAGAGAGGACCCTACCCGCGTGGGCTTACAATCTACAAGGAAGGGGAAAGAGACCACTTCCCCTATGCTCAGCCCTCATCCGAGAAGAAGAGAAGCTCTTGCCGAAATGCCAACTGCACCAGACTCCAGGAGACAGGTAAGGAGGGGACAAGGGTGCCAGGCATTGTGTGTGCATGTGAGTAGGGTGTGCACTTTATATGTGAGATGTGTATATACTGTACAGCCATGTGTCTAGCCATGTCACGTCTTCACTGCACTTATGCATCGGGGAAAATGAAAGTGAATGGGGTCGGCCCCGCAGCATTTTAGAAGTGTGGACTGGTCAGTGAGTACTTCTAAAACACCCAGGATATAGCAGAGTGCACAGTACGCCCAGCTATACACTGTGTGAACATACCTTAAGGATACACTCATGCACAAGATATGAATGCTGATTCTGGGGTGGATTCAGTGCTGGATCTGCCTCAGAACCGGCATCCAATCTGGCAGGAAACTGATTTACATTATACCCTATGTAAAATCAGACCACACCTATACAAAGATTGGGCAATAACCAGCAATATTATTGGTGGTTTTGGTACCAACAGACTAATAAACTCCAAAAAACACCACCACCTCAGAATATATGTAAATAAAATATATACATTTTATTGACTCAATTGAAATATGCTAAAAGATCCCTACCTACACAAAAAATAAAGCACCTAATCCATGATCACAACATACAAAAGCAACATAATATACCAATCAATATAAACAATACATAAACAGGTATAATAATACAGAAACGCATATATAATAATCAAATGAACATTACATATATAATAAAGTATACATAATAGAAATACTGAACCTATAAAAGACCAATAGACAGGGCTCAACTCCGACTTACGTTTCGCTTTTAGCTTTGTCAACCACGGCTTTTAGCGCAAATCTGCACACAAAAAAAAACGCTTATCAAGTCGCGCTCCTGCAATGTTAAAATGTCATCGAATTTTTGACGACATTTTAACATTGCTGTGTAGACATAGCCTTGGGGTATTTTCACATATGTTTCAACAGAGGACATTTTATTAACAAACGTATAACATAGATTATTCTTTTAAACAACCAACCAACACATAATAACTCACATTCAGCAGTCATACCAAGCAGAGGAGTTCCTTGGAGCTACAAAGATCTGGCACATATGTGAACCAATTAATGATCCCTTGCTTACCCCCCAACTGTGACCACTGGCTCGGAGGTACCATAAGCCAAAATAAATGACTAACTTAAAAACCCTGACTCCGAGGGACTCCACCCTCTATGAGCCCTCCAGCTTCACCAGACTAACCAGATTTTTAACCAAAAACAGGTGACCATAACCATTAAACATTACCTCTCCCTCAACAATTTACTACAAACTCCAAAGACCATTTGCAAACAGCCGCCATGATTACATCAAACTAATTAATCATCCCTCTTACCTTAACAAGCAAACCACCTCCTAAAATGCCAACCCATTGGAAACTAAACAATTAAGAAGCAGAGAGGGAGGATGAGAGGACTTGTGGCTTCCTGTCCCCTGTGCCCATGGACTCCTGCTCTCCCACCACCACTAACGGCCACCCTATAACCCGATCCCACTGCAACAACGCGCACTTCCTTTCTCCTAGCAACTGGTACAGATGGAGAGAGGGCCCTGCCCATGAGGGCTTACAGTCTACAGGGAAGGAAGGAAAAGAAAGAAGGTGAGGGGCAGACATGTTTGTGGGGTGGAGCAGTGCAACGCGGTTAATGTTGGTTATAGGCAATCCTGAAGAGATAGGTTTTCAGGTTACCTTTAAGGCTAGTGAGAGTGGGGGAGAGTCTGATGTGTTGGGGCAGTGAGTTCCAGAGTATGGGGGAAGCACAGGAGAAGTCTTGGAGACAGTTATGTGAAGAGCTGATAAGAGGAGAGCAGAGAAGAAGGTCCTGTGAGGAGCGGAGATTGCATGAGGGGAGGTATTTAGAGATTAAGGTAAAGATGTATGGAGGGGAGAGGTTATCGAGAGCCTTGTAGGTCATGGTTACTAATTTGAACTGGATTTGCTGGGCAATGGGCAGCCAGTGAAGGGATTGGCAGAGGGAAGTGGCAGAGAAGTATCGAGGAGAGAGGAGAAATAGACGGGCTGCAGAGTTTAGGATGGTTTAGAGGGGAGCAAGAGTGCTAGACGGAAGGCCACAGAGAAGGATGTGGCAGTAGTCTAGTCTTGAGATGACAAGAGCGTGGACCAGCATATTTGTGCTATCAAAGTTAAGGAATGAGCAGATATGGGAGATATTTTTCAGGTGGAGGCGGCAGACAGAGGTGAGGTTTTTGATGTGTGGTTTGAAGGACAGATTGGAGTAAAAGGTTATCCCAAGGCAGTGGACTTGTGGAGCCGGTGAGAGAGTGTAGCCATTAACTGTGATAGAGAGATCAGGTGTAGGGATAGAATGGGATGGGGGGAAGATGATAAATTCAGTTTTCTCCATGTTTAGTTTTAGGAGGCGGGAGGAGAAGAAGAAGGTTAAGGACGAAAGACAGTCCGGGATCTGGGAGAGTAGAGAGGTGACATTTGGGCCGGAGATGTAGAGTTGGTTGTCGTCAGCATACAGGTGGTATTAAAAGTCATGTGAAGCTTTGAGTTGACCCAGGCCAAGGGTGTATATAGGGAAGAGTAGTGGGCCCAGGACAGACCCCTGGGGGACAACGCTAGAGAGCAGGTGAGAGGAGGAGGTGGTGTGAGAGTGAGAGACGCTGAATGTTCGATCAGTGAGGTATGAGGAGATTCAGCAAAGGACCAAGTCTGTGATGCCGAGGGAGGGGAGCATTTGTAGGAGGAGTGAATGGTCGACAGTGTCAAAGGCAGAGGACAGGTCTAAGAGGAGAAGCACAGAGTAGTGACGTGAGGCTTTGGCATTTGCTAGGTCATTGGTGACCTTGGTTAGGGCAGTTTCAGTGGAATGGTTGGGTCAGAAACCAGATTGCAGCGGGTCAAGGAGAGAGTTGGTGGAGAGATGGGAGGACAGTCGAAGATAGACATGCTGCCTTCTTCTGGATCAACACTTTAGAGACTGGCCTAGTCCTGCCCACAAAAATAAAATTTTTACTTCACGTTCTATGTTCAATTTAGAATTTTTCAAAAATTAACCCTTTAACACCGCCAAAAAATATATTACTCTTCATTTTTTCTCCTCCTTGCCTTCGAAAAGCCATAACATTTTTATTTTTCCACCTACATAGACATATGAGGGCTTTTATTTTGCGACACAAGATGTACTTTCTAATGATGTCATTCACTGTACCAAAGAATATACTGGGAGACCGCAAAAATATTCTAAGTCAGGCAAAATGTGAAAGAAAAATGTACTTGTGCCATGTTTGTGGGTGTTTTGTTTTTGCTAAGTTCAATCTTCAGTAAAACTGATGTGTTATCTGTATTCTACAGGTTGATACACATCTGACAATACCAAACATGTAGGGTTTCCATTATGTTTTGATACTGTAAAAAAATTCCAAACATTTTCTATATTTAAATTTGCGCCGCGACGTCGTTCTGTGCGACCAATAGCTTTTTGGTACTAACACCTACGGATGTCATGGGACATGAAATGACCATAAAAACACTTTTTTGGCATTTGGAATTGTTTTTTCTTCTATGGTGTTCAGTGTACGGGATAAATGATATAATATATATATATATATATATTATTATATATATATATTTATATATATAATATATATATATATTTATATATATATATATTTATATATATTTTATATAATTATATATTTGACAGTGCGACCTTAGAAGATCGCATTTCTCCGCCACTAGATGTTCTGCAGCAGCTGAGTTCCAAGGTATGGGTTACCAAGTTGCTGCCTGTCAGTGAGGAAGGTCAGCAGTCTGGCATAGGGTAAACCAGGAGTTAATTACTCAGGTTGGTAATTAGGAGAGTTGCTCATTGTGGAGGTCTGTTAAATAGACTGGTCTTCAGTATACCAGAGGAGGAACGTGGATCACAGTCAGTGGAGGACGTGCGCAGGCCTTTGTCCAGGAGAGTATCCTGAATTCTTCCCCCTAGGCTTGAGAGAAGCCAGGCCCAAGGGCTATCCTGTACAGTGTGAGTACATGCTTGTGGTCTGGGTAGTAGACCCAGTACCACTGATGAGAGGGACTCTCTGTACATTTAGTAGTGGCTGGACGGCCTAGGATTTATTTTGTATGCTGTACATGTTTTGCTGTGTTGCAGAATAAAGCTGGCGGAGGCCAGACTTCAAGAGAGTCCTGTGTCGACTTGCTGTTCCGTTTACCAAAGCGGGTGGTCTGGGTAGTAGACCCAGACCACTGATAGAGAGGGACTCTCTGTATGTTTAGCTAGTGGCTGGACGGCCTAGGATTTATTTTGTATGCTGTACATGTTTTGCTGTGTTGCAGAATAAAGCTGGCGGAGGCCAGATTTCAAGAGAATCCTGTGTTGACTTGCTGTTCCGTTTACCAAAGCGGCGATCCCAGAGCGAGAGTGTCCCCCAGGCCGGGCCAAGATGGCGGCCGAACACGAGTGAACGCTTACATATGGTGGAGGTATGCAATGCATTAGTCTGTACCAAGATGGCGTTTTCCCTACTTCCTTCCTGGGAACGAGAACACGGCAGCGATGGAGGCCTTCAGAAGGCTTCTCGCTGCAATGTCCAGGCATCATCAGAGTAATGAATGGTGTGCAGCACCGTTTTTCATTCATTTAGATGCCGCAGCAACGGTGACACCCCACGCTTTAACCGCCGGGTGTTAGCTGCAATTAGCCGCTAAGACCCGGCGGCTGTGCAACAGGGTCACGCTGCGATCCTGTTACACAACTCCTTAACGCCGCCAGGACGTACCCATATGTCCAGGTGGGTAAGGGGTTAAAGGAGAACATGATTATAAACTTTCACTAATTTCTAGTTGTATCAATGCAAACAATTCTCAGTGCAGGAGTGACCAGTGTGGGTGCTCAGGTGGAATGTCTAAGAGGGCCCACAGGTCCCATTGCCAGATAAGACACCAGTTTTATAAATAATACACCATAGGTGGGCACCTTGTTACCGATTTTGCATTAGGCCCTTTGGGCTTAATGTAATCCCTGTGTTCTGGTTGCTTTAACTTTCCTGAGGCATTGAAACAAAAAAGCTTTCTTTCAAGCAGGCTAGTGTGCACAGGGTGTTAAAAAAGGTTTGGGGTTTATAAGAAATTGTAGAAAGTGAATTTATTAAAGTCAATATGCGATGATGAATGTGAAAGGGGTAAAAGAAAAAAATTGCTACCCAAAATTGGCCCAAAAAAAGGTCCAAGTGAGTCTTTGTGTTTCTTTTGCAGAAACTGTCATAAGAAAATTTTAGCTCCCCATACAGCCAAATTCCCGGGTTTTCCTTTCCCTTGTCGTAAATATTTTGTGCCACTTAAAAAGGCCCCCCCCTTTTTTTAAAATTTTTCTGACCCTGCAGGGTACTTTTAGTTTCCCAAAGGCACCCGTTCTATGCCCAATGCACAGAGTCCCCTAGACATGGTGAAGGAAAGGTTCCCCCAGCAAATTTTAAAATTTTATAACTTTAATGATAAATGTTTAAAATAAGATGGCTTCAAACTTTTTACCGTTTCGCTTTTTTTTGGCTCTTCTTTGAAAATAGAAAAAAAAATAATTTTTTTTAAACTTTGAATAATTAGCCAAAAAAGTGTGGTAAAAAAAAACACAAAAAGCAAGTAAACCCAAAATAAAAATGTAACAAATCACTTTATTAATTCATGATTAAATTCTATAGACAATTATAAAATGCAAGTTAAATTCAAAGGGGAGAAGTCATACCAAGGGGGCACGGTGTACATAAAATACAGGCCAATCTAAACATTACATGATTATAAGACAATAAATCAATATGCAAGTGCATAAACAAAGCTATAGTAAAAATGCAGGGGTGTCAAAAAAACAAGTAATGCAGTCGATCCCAAAAAAATAAGTATTTATATTACAATGCATAGTCATATAAGAGACATGAAGATTAGTGAGGCATACTGTATTTGAGTAAAGTGACTGAAGAGCCAAAAGTAGCAAAATGATTATCCCTTAGTTTATGCAGTTGCATATTTATTATCTTATAATTATGTGACGTTTAGATTGGCCTGCATTCTATGTACACTAAATATTATGCCCGCTTGGTTTGACTAACCGCTGCTCCCCTTTGAACTTTATTTGTTTTTTATAATTGCCTGTAACTGATTAACAATTGCGCATACATCTACTCATTAGGAGGCAACTGCTTAGTACATAACTGCACACAGGATAAGAACCAGAGTCCTTGGAAGCCACCCGGGACATTTTTTGTCCCCTTGGCCCCCCTGGAACGTTTTGTCTTCATTCGTGGGGGGTGCTTTTTGAAGCGGTCGGGTCGGGAAACACCCCCCTGTAGTGGGTGTGACCTGGCAGAAAAAAGATCCAGTGCTTTTCAGTTTTTGCCAGTTGTATTTTGGGCAAGTAAACAGAAGAAAATTAATTACGGGTAGGAGGAACTGTTTTTTTCTCTTCGGGGGTCCTGCTGGAAAATTTTCAAATTGCGAAAAAAAGGGCCAGCGGGTTAAAAAGTTATAGGGTTGTGTACTGCTGTCTTTAAAAAAAGATGAGGGGTTTTTCTTTACATTTTACCAGTAAACTAAAGCCCCCCCTTAAACTTTTATAAAATTATAAAGACAGCAAGTACAGAGCTTAGGGTTTTCCCCACGTATTTTCAGAAAAATTATCTGGGAGTGATAACCGGGGTTGGGAAAGGTTTGAAGGGGTTTGGGAATAAAAGTCTGGGACTTGTAGGAAAGAGATATGTAGAAACAAAATGCCTCCCCCAGCGGGAAAGGGTTTAAACTGAAAAAAGGTGGTTTTTAAAATGATAGATAAATAGGGAGGAAAAAAGGAAAAGGGAAACACATGCCCTTTAGGGGAAATTTTTTTTATTTTTAAGGTTTTTAAAAATTAGAGGTCCTTTATTGTGGAACAAATACTGAATAATGAAAAAAACCCTCTTATTCTCTGTAAAGTTCGGTTTTTAAAGGGGGGATAACAAACTGGGGAAAACATTGGATAAAAATAGACCCCAGGGAAAATGATGAAAATGTGTAGGTTGTAAAATAATAGTAAATAAAACCCAACGCTATGTTTAAACATAGGACGACTTTAATGATTTTGCGCGCACGGGGGCCAATTGTTTAAAGCAAAATAGTAGTGCAGAATGGCCCTGTTTCAAATGAACCTGTTATTGCGGGTATAATTTAGAAATTAAAAGCACAAAAAACGAAACTTCAGGTAAACCCTTTTTAAAAGTGTTTACCTGCTCTAGCAGTAATGTGTTGGATTTGTGAAATTGAAGCTATAAAATTGTTTAGCCCCCAATAAGTTTTTAGTGCAACCCCTCCAGCACACCCCAAATTATCAGGCGCATTACCAAAAGGGCCCCCCGCCCCCTCTGAAATTGGCGCCGATACTGGGTGCCCCTTTTGGTTAAAAATATAGGGGAAAATGCACAACATGTGGGGGGGCCCCCTTTAATGTCTAAAAAAGGCCCCATTTGTTGAAATGGGGCTTTATTGAAAAGCCAGGCCTAAGCCCACCAGAGGGTTCCTGGTGATTTTTTTTGTAAAAAAATTCCCACATTATTGTCTGATCCCTTTACAGTTACAGCCCATCCTTTCAAAAGGGGGTCCATAAAACATCCCAAAAATTCATTGTATTTAAAAAACAAAACCCGGGAAAAAATATAAAAAATTTAATTTTAAAATTTGTGTTTGATCTTATTTTTTTTTTTTTTTTGTTGCTTCGGGTTTTATTCCAAAAAGGTCCAATCACATTTTTTCCCAAACTTTTTCCTTATATTTCGTTTCGTTAATGTTCGGAGGGAATTACTTTTATGGGTTTAAAAACTGTTTGATCGGGAAACGGAAAAAAGGAAAAAAAAAAATTACAAATGTTTAATTTGGTTTTAAATGAAAATTTTTCCCAAGGATCGCTCAGGGGACCTTAAGGGGTTTGGCCCAAGGGACTCATATTCTGAAATTCATTTCGGGAATATGTAGCTTAAAGTTTAAAAAAAGTTTTAAACTTAAGGTGGCTTCGGGGTTTCCTTCTAAATTATGCCCCCGGGCAAGATGAAGCCTTTTTGGGCATAGACACTTTCCCCCAATGCACTTTGTTAGGGGATCTAAACTTTTCTGATAAAGTCCTCCCTTTTATTTTTCCCTCCAGGGCTAAAACGAAATTCCAAAGCTGACTGCCCATGATTTAAAACAGTTTAAAAAAAAAAGACTTTGCATTACTCTGTTGGGAGTTGTTTATGCTACAATATATGTGTCTATAGAAAACTCTTTTGGCTGGGGTGTGGGGGGCCCCCTTTTAGAGAGCTTTGCTAGCTTGTTTTTTTAATTTTTAGTCTAAGAAATTGCATTTGCCCCTTTATGTAAAGAGATCATGGTGGGGGATGTTTCCCGGGCCCACAAATGGGGGAGGCCCTTAAAAGGGGGGGTTGTCTGCTACAATGATTGGGTTTTTTTAAAAAGGTTTTAAAAAAAACAAGCAGTTTGAAATTATATGTTCATTAAAATTTTTCTTACTGATTTTGAGTTACCCCTGGTTTTTAGGGGTGGCATCAGCTCCTCAAATCACTAAAAGCACCCCGGCCCGGGTTGGGATTTTTTTTGCTTTTTGTGGGGAAGGGGGGGGAAGGGGTCTGGCTTCTGTTTTGGGTAGCTGGGGCTGCCTGGTTTAAACCCCTTGTGTGTGCCTGCCCCCCTTATCTTTTAACCCCGATTGAGGAGAGCAAAAGGGAGGCCTAATCTGTGGTCAGTAGTGAAGTTGTTACTATAATTATGATGTGGCCCCCCCCTTTGGAGCTTTAATTATATTTAATAAAACAAAATCAGGGGGGCATGTGAACGGTTCATACCCCTCCCCCCCTGCTTTATTAAGTGACCCAAACGTGTTTAAATTATTTAACACATTTCACAGTCCCCTGTGTTGTTTGACAGGGTTTGTTTGTTTTTTGTTTGAGATTTCGGGGAGATTTGTAGCAAAAGGGCCAGGGGGTTTTTAAGGAAAACACTTTGCATCCCCCCCTGCTCTGCAATTAAAATACACAATTCACAGACCTCTCCCCCCCATAGAACACCCCCTCTCCTGTCCCCTGACTCTGTGGCGAGGGCACCCAAGAGCGGGGCCCAAAAGCTTAAAACAGGGGCAGCTAAATCCGGCAGTGAGCAGCCGGGCGCAAAAACCTGGGCAGGCACACACGGGTTTAAACCCGGGCAGAAAAACCCCCTCGCCCTCCCCCCCTGTTTGTAAAAAGTCTCGCAGGGGGAGGAGGGGAGTTGTCTGGTGCGGGAGGGGGGGGGGGGGGGGTGGAGGGGAAAGGGGGAAGAAGAGGCAAAAAAACAAAAAAGAAACCCCTTAAATTTCCAAAAAATTCCTTTGGTACCGGGCCCACATTTAAAGGTAGGCTAAAAACCTTTAGTAAAGACAACCCCTTTTAAAACCCCTTTCACAACCTTGGCCTACCCCATACGTCCAGGGGGGTTTTGGGGGTTCAGGGCCACCCCGACGTATGGATCCGTCCTGGGGGATGGGGCAAACTCAAAGGAAAGAGTTCGCGCATCGGCGGGGGGGTTGTCAGCTGTATATTAAAGTGCTTCCCCCCAAGCGTGGGCCCCGCCCCCGGATCGCCCCGGGGGGGGGGGGAGGGGGTTAACCCCTTAATTTTTTTTTCCCCGACAAATCGGGTCGAAAATAACAAAGGGGGGAGACCCCGGAGGAATCGGGCTTTTCCGTGCGCTCCGCCCCCCTTACAGACAGCCGGAGGGCGGGAGAAATGCCCCCCTTTCCCGGGTTTTGTCAGGCCGTCCCGAGCCCGGCCGTCCCCTGGGGCATGACCCGGCTTCGTGACTGACAGTTCCCATAGGAACCAGTCAAAAGCAACAAGCTATGCACTGTTCCAAATTGAATGAAAGAGCTAAAGATCTTTTTCATTCAAAAATCCCCTTTGGGGGAAAAAAGAAAAAAAATTAAGTAAAAAAAAGTAAAAAAAAAAGGTAAAAAAAAAAAAGGGTAAAAAAAACATGAAAAAACAAAAACCCACAAAAAATAAATTTTAAAAACACGTAAAACCGCCCTTTTCCCCTTTTTACAAAAACCCCAAAAATCCCCCCAAAAATGATAAAAAAATAAAAATAAAGTACCCAAAATTTGGGTTATCCCCGCATGGGTAACGCCCTTGCCCTATAAATCTGTCTTTTAAATTAACCCGTTAAGTTTGGGAACGCCGAAAAAAAAAAAAACCCCAAAAAAAAAAAAATACGGGCGAATTAAGTTTTATTGATCTCGCAGCACTTTAAAAAAAAGGGAATAAAAAGCAAATCAAAAACTCCTATAAACCAAAAGTTGTCCCCAATTTTAAAACGCCCAGTTCTTCCCGAAAAAAAAAAGTCCTTTTAAAGCCCCTGTAAAAGGGAAAAAAAAAATAAAAATTTAGGCTCTCGGGGGGGATAGGGATGCAAAAATTTAATTTTTTTTACCACAATTTAAAAAAAATTTTTTTTTTTTTTTAAGTGCTCCAGCTTAAAAAAAAAAAAACTAATAAAAAGGGTACCCGGCCTTTAATCAAAGCGACCCAAAGAGTAAAGCTAATTTTTCAGGGGGAAAACTGCATGGTTGAGCCCTTTTAAAAATTTAAAAAAAAAAAATCACACTAGGATTGCAGTATTTTTTTCACCCTGGCCCCAAAAAAATGGTTTTAAAAAAACGATAAAAAACCCTTTGCCCCCCAAAAAAAAATGATACTAAAAAAAAACTTTAAACCTCATCTTGAAAAAAAACAAGCCCCTCACAGCCCCAACCCAACAGAAAAATGTAAAATTTTGGGCCCTTTTCGGACTAGGGCCCAAAATAAAAAAAAAAAAAACTTATTTTCCTTTTTGAAAAACAAAGTGTTTTTATTGAAATTAAAAGCGGGGAAAACATAAAAAAATAAAAAAATTTGGGGGTATCGGTGTAATCGTTTGACCTGTGGGGAAAAAGCTACCTTTGTCATATTATACGTAGTAAACCGCTAAAAAAAATAAAAAAAAAAAAAACACTCACAAAATTTGCTGTATTTTTTTCCAAAAATTCAAAAAAAAAAATTAAAAAAGCTTTCAATGAAACCCCCATAAGGGGGAACCAATAAAAAATTTCAACTCATTTTTCCCCGCAAAAAACAACCCCCAAAACCCCTTTTTTGCACACAGAAATTTTTAAAAAATTTATGGCTAAAAATTTAGGGAAAACATAAAAAAAAAACGAAATTTTTTTAAATTAGAAAAAATTTTTTCAACTGTTTTTAAAAGTAAAAAAACAAAAAAAAAATTTATTTTAAAAATAAAAATTTTGTAATTTGTACCGACCCCCCAAAGAAAATTTATCACATCATTTACACTGCAGGGCCCAAATTTGCTTTTTAAAATTGAAAAAAAAAAACAAAAAACAAATGACCCCGAACTGCCTTTTTCCCCCCCATTTTCTTTCCCCCAAATCCCTAAAAAAAACAAAGGAAACCCCCAACCCTGTGCATCCAAAATGCCCCATTTTCACACCCCTAGATGAGATCCCGAGGGGTTTTTGGGAATAAAAAAATTTGGGGCCGACTTCGGAAAGGTTTCGCCTGTTCTGTTACTTTGGGGCTTTGAAAAATGCCCCAATGGCCCCCCCCAAAAAATTTCGCAAAAAAAGGGCCAAATAGCGTTTCCCTCCCTTTTTCGCCCTCCCATCGCCCAAAAGAAAGGTTTACACCCCAATTTTGGGAAATTGGGCCGAACTTGGAAGAAATTGCTTAAAAAAAAATTTTTTAAAGGGTTTTTTTTTCCGGGTTTTTCCTTGTATTTTTGAAACATTTTAATAAAATTTGCAAATATTGGGAAAAAAATTTTTTTTTTAAATTTTCACAACCTTATGCAAAAAAAAAATTTGTAAATTTTTTTTTTAAACCCCCTTTTTTTTTGGGGGTTCTAAAATACCAATGAAACCGCTGGATATATTCCCTTAAGGGTTGTATTTTTCCAATATGCGGTCTATTTGGGGGGTTTTTTATTAATTTTTGGGGCCCCTTGGGGTTTTCCCCCAAAACCCAAAAAATGGGGGCCCCTTAAATTTAAAAATCTTAATTTTTTTGGGAAAAGGGAGACCCCAGAGTATAGAAGGGGTTTTCCTCTATTTGGGGCTTATGGTTGAGCCAAAATTTTGCACTAGGGAAAAAAAACTTTTGGTTTATCTCTAAAACGGAAAGGCCCGGGGGGGAATTTTGATATTAAGTTGCTTTTCCCTAGTAAACTTTTACTGTTTTCCCAGTAAAATAAGGGGTAAATATTGAAAATCTGCAAAAAAAAGTAAAATTTTAAAATTTCACCCTCCACTTTCTTTAATTTCCGTGAAATATCTAAAGGGTTTCAAAATTTCTAAAAGTGTTGTAAATACTTTAAGGGGTCAAGTTTCTCAAAATGGTGTCACTTATGGGGGGAAATCTAACATGAAAGGGCCCCCTAAAAAGCCACATAGAACTGGATTTGGCCCCCCAAAAAAAATGTATATTTGAAAAAATTTTTTCTTAAAAAATGGGGGAAATTACTACAAAATTTCAAAAGCCCCCTAATGTCCGAAAAAAAAAAAAAAGATTTTTTAAAAAAATGTTTTCCCAAACCCTTTTATAGTGGACATATGGTAATGCTTTTAAAAAAATTATTTTGGGGGGAATAATTACTGTTTTGCACGCAGAAATTTTGCAACTTTAAAAAATCGCAAAATTTTTTTCCTTTTTTTCCCATGAAATTTTGAATTTTTTTTTCACAAACAAACAAGGTTTGGGTATGGATAAAAAATTTTTCCTTACAAATTTTTAAAGACAATGTGTCCCCGAAAAAAAAAATCTCGAATCACAAGGGTGGGTTTAAAAGTTTTTTCAAAAAATTTAAATTCCAAATAAAGGGGACAAAATGCCGGGATTCCCAAAAATGGCTGTGTGGGGAAGGGTTTAAAAACAGGTGGACCCTTTAAAGGGGGTTAATTTATTTGAACTGTAACAACAAAATAACCCCTACAGAAAAAATGAAATGAGTCAGAAAAAGGATTTTAGATTTTTAAAAAAAATTTGTGCTCAGGGGCAGAAAATTTAAAAGGGACCCTAGGGGCAAATTTTAAAAAGGGGGGTTAAGGGATTTCTACTCAATTTCCGAAAGGTTTCCATTACAGCAAAGATTTTCCCGGGTTTTCCCCTTTTGCCTTTATAATCTTTTAAAATGGCTACATACTATTCAGGTGCTTTATTCCAACTACTATGTACAATTTTTTTTAAAGCAAAACTTTCAGCAATTTTACCCTCTGAGGACCCTTTATAGAAAAGGGGGCGAATTCGGTATGGGGTGTTTTTTAAAACCCCCGGGGGGCTGGTGGGGAAATGTGGGAAGGATCCGGGGTAACTGTTTTTGCTGAAAAGAGGGCCCCTCAGCAATAATTTGACAGACAGATAGTAATTGCTGTTTAACTTAACCAAACTTTTTTTGGAGAGGCACTACAGGCTTGGTGGTTACAGTAACACATGAACAGGTGCTCATATATTGGTCATTCTCAGAAAGAGGCACAGTCTTTAAAAAAGTAGTTAAAGGAGTTTTCATTACAGTTTCACCCTGTCGTGGCCTGGTAATTGAACGGGGGGCGTTTTCTTGGTCGTCTGTTCTGCTCCCCTCCCCCCCCCCCACCACCAGGCACTACTAATTTCTATACAGGGGGGGGGGGGTTTGCTCCCAGAGTTCACCCTGTGTTTTGCCGCCTGGCTGTTGCGGAGAGGGTAAAATCAAAGGGTGTAGAGAGGAATATGAAGCTGTGTGCAATAAGCAGGGGGGAGCATGTGTTCCTTTAAACCCCTGCTTAGCTTACAAGTTCCACTTCCGCAAAAAAGGGCATGTTACTTACTCAGGAGTCTCACTAATACAGGAGAGCATAAAAATTCACATGCCCTTTACTGTACAGTATTAGTATAGTCACAGTTCCAAAACATACATGATTATATAAAAAACAGGGGGCACGTGTCACATCTTTCTGTTAGAGAAGGAGGAAGCAGGGACACACAGGGTTAAAACCCGGGCACAGACGTCAGAGTCCTCCCCCCCCCTCCTTCCATCCAGAAACTTCTGTGCGGGGGGGCCTCGCTCCGACCGTCTTCAAAAGGGGTAGTCATTCGACCGACGCCGTAAGATAAAAACAACAGGCGGCTACTATAAGATTTGGGAGCGATTTTTGTAATACTAACAGGGCTAGCTCAAAATCAGTAGGACATTTGTAAGAACATATATTGCAAAGCTCTTGTTTTTTTTAAAAAAACTTTTTAAATTAAAACCCAATCATTGTAGCGAGACAACCCCTTTTAAGAGCTAGCAGCTTTGTTGTATCAATACACTTTAAAATGCCTTAAGGGGGATTTACAACAAAGACATTTTATGCCTGGTTTGTCCAGCTTCAACTTACAGTGTGTTCATAAGGGGCGTGTATGATTTGTTTCAACTGAATATCATTTGACCCAGCAGGCTTACATCACCATGCCTTTCTCCACAGTGTGCTTACTTTAGTCAAACAAAGGTTAGTTTATATAAAGATTTAGGAGTTGCTACAATGTAGATGTGTGGTCAGCACTTCTGCTTTCAGCATCAGGGTCCTAAGTTTAAATCCTTGCAGGAACCAAACATGTGGATTTTTTATTCTCAATGAACCTACCTTTGGAGGTTTCTTTTTGTTTATTTACACTGTTTGATTAATTACTATAGAGTACAGTGGACAGGAATATAATGACAGCACCTGGGGTTGAACACTTGCTCAGCAGTGAGTATGTGTGATTACTGAGGCGGACAGGAATATAATGACAGCACCTAGGGTTGAACACTCGCTCAGCAGTGAGTGTGTGTGATTACTGAGGCGTACAGAGGACAGGAAAAGAATGACAGCACCTGGGGTTGAACACTCGCTCAGCAGTGAGTGTGTGTGATTGCTAAGCAGGGAAGACACTGACAGTAGCTGCCTGAGAAGAGAGGTGATGTCTGAGCCTGTGCAGCCAGGACTGAAGAGCTCTCTTCATATCCCTAAGAGATGAGCTCTACACAATGAATCACTAAGGGAGCAGTTAAAACAAAAATGTAACAGAATTTTGAATAGTGATTAATGGTGAAAATGTTTCTTATTAAATTTGCAAGCTTAACACATCAATTTTACTTTGTGGTAAAACCCCTTTAAATCTCAATATACATAGTCTATAGCACTTGCTCCTTTATATGCTACTGTTCCTTGGATACCAGGGTCACATGACCTGTGCGGTGATCACATGAAAAGACGCTGCTGGAGGTGGTAATACTGGAGAAGTTCTGCTCCTCCATACACTACTGTTACCTGGATACTAGGGTCACATGACCTGTGTGGTGGTCACATGATAAGAAACTGCTGGAGGTAGTAATACTGGAGAAGTTCTGCTCCTCCATACACTACTGTTACCTGGATACCAGGGTCAAATGATATACAGTATGTGGCAATCATGGTAATGTCTTGTCCATTCAGGGACTACATAGGAGCCATTACTATGGACAGGAATTGGGGATGTACCTTTTTTTTTTTAGACAGGGACCTGCTGCACTGGTATAAAAAAGTTAGAGGAACAGAAATTTTCATACATATATATCAGAAAATGGTATAATTTCCTATTATGTACTTAACAAGTAAAGACATTATATGGAGGACAACCCTTTTAATATTTCTAGTTATGTTGAAAGGCTTTTGTATCGGTCAGGCATTGACTTACAAGGTTGTTACCTACAGGTGGCAGTAGAGAGAAGACTTTATTTCTTCTGGAGTACAACTAGTTTGCATATACATGTGTCAATAACATAATTTAACTCACAAATCTGTTCTGCATGAAATTTTCTTCCATTCTCCTAAAAGGTCATTTTGACATCCTGTCTTCTGGAATATCTACTATTTTGAATTATTTTGAAATGCCTCTTTTTTTTTCGATTCAGGGGAAAAAAATAAATACCACGTCCATAGAATTTGAACTCCCTCTGAGTTTTTATCTTATATTGAAATCTGCTGTATATAAATAAAATGGTGGATAAAGCCCTTAGTTCCATTATACTTTATCAGATGATTTACAAGTTTCATTGCAAAATCTCAGAAACCAGTTAACAGCAAAATGGCCGTTTTCTATTAAATAGATGGAGTAACCTAACCTGGGTGTACATAGCACTAGAAGATAATGGATCTCAATAACAACCGGACCTTTAAAGAAGTTGTCTCACTACAATGATTTGCTTTCAGCTTAAATGAAGACTTTTCCAAATACACTGCTTTATTTATTTGTTTTGTGATGGAGTTAATAGAGATTTTATCTGCTCTGAATGCACACAGGTTTCTCTAGGTTACTGACCTTCTCTCCCCTTCTCTCTCTGCTCTTTATCTCTCTGCTGTTTGGATGGGGAAGGGGCTGGCCTCCCTCTTGGTTTTTTGCATTCCACCCATCTCCACAGGTTTCTTAATTAGATCGGGTTATAGTTGGAATCTTCTCTTCCTGAAATGTTCAGGTGTAATAGGATGGAAATTATATAATGTGTCTTATTAGATGTGATATAGAAATATGTATTGATACATATGTCGTATCCAGTATTTATAATATAGATCCCTGTGTGTTTGCTGCGTGTGAGGACAGCTGTCATGTCATTAGGGTCTATTTCTGCTCACAGTGTTTGACCTTTGTGATCCCTGCTTTGCCATTCAGTAGTTCAAAGATAATATTATATTCGTCTCCCCCCACTGTACTGATAGAAGCTGATATCATACATTTATTCTAAGGATCCGTCCCATGTATGGATGGTCAGATGCTTCTGAAGTGTCTGGTAATGCTGACTAACCACTTAGACATAAGGGATACTATGTTTGGGCATCCTGAGAGTTAAGGGAGACACCCCTGACTAGTATAAAAAGGATTGCTGTGCCATTGAGAGCTAGCTTCGGCTGGGGCAGCACCCCCTTTCTGTGTCATCATGCGCGATGGGTGTACTTTGAGGTACAGTGGGGCTCCCCATTTCACCTTGTACGAACTATACATCAATAAAATCTGTAACTGCAGCTAAGTATCATTCTATTTCTATTTATGTAATAAACCTTTCATTTTGTATATATTCTGCCTGATTGTAATTAATTTCTTGACCGCCAATCAATCAGTAGGTCTGAACAGACACCAAGAGAGGTAGCATGTAGAGTAGGTTCCCACCTAATTTGAGGTCATGGTAGGTGGGCATTTACAATTTTGCAGAAAAAAAAAAAAAAAATGCTTTTTAGCTTGTGTTTATGAGGCCCCATTACAAAAAAAAACCAAATAATTAATATTTTTCCAGTATGCCATTTTTTATATGCCAAACATTGCTGGGGAGCAGAGTGTGCCAGTGTTGTGTTGGACACTTAGAAAATGCGGGGCAGCCCGCTTGGTCTAATGGGTATGGGTGTCCACTAATAGGCTGTAAGCCAGCATGGTGCACCACACGTATCTATATTTATGGCACACTTTTTGTATCGCCTTATTATATGCATTGTAGTCCGGCACCACCTCCCTCATGCCCTGAGGTTGTATGAGTGATTGTTTCATTGGTTACTTTTGCATCTGTGCAATCTCCCATGCATTATACTGCGGCTTTTCTGCATGCTGGTGTGAATAGGTGTTAAAGTTGGTGTGCAGTTTTTCATCTTGCTCTAGCAATTAGCTGCACATGTGATCTTTTTCCCAGTCAGCATAAATGGCAAAGTTGCTAGCTACTGGGTTCATGTTTGTTCAGCCATTGAGCTGTTCACAAGCACATAAGAATTGGAGTTTTATTTACAATTTTGATCAAAAATTTGCACTAGGAACCTCAACATTTTCATGCATTCCAAAGGAGCTGAAATGCTTTTCCCAAAAATTCCTATGCCCCCTTTGACTATTTTTTACTGCTTATAGAGTGCTGATGATATTGTGTTGTGTTTGCATTGCTCTCTGTCTTATCTGAGAGTGTAATAAATCTTCAGAGTTCATGGATAAGAGCTCCTGCTCTCATGTCAGTGCAATTAGAAGATCTGTGAATACAGAGATGATATGCTAATCATTGCTATAGAACCATGACAGCATAAGTCGGAAGCAACAAGATGCATGAATCTAAAAGTGTTTGTGGCTCTGTGAAACAGCATGGTGAGACAACCCCTTTAGCCTTTCCCTAAGTGTTAAAAGTTAAAAATAATTGTGGTGAGAAAACCACATTAATTTAGGTCTTCCACAATTAATGTTTATCACCGTTCTAAAATATAGGTTGGATAAATCTCGATGACTGGGGGTCTCAACAATGGAGCCTTGTCCAGTCACTAAAATAGGGGACCTAAACCCCCAATTCTCTTCACTGCATTATCAGAGCTGAATGGAAGCAACCAAATTCTGCAGTCATTGCTCTTTGTCTGCAGGTATCGTATGATTGGTTGTGACATGGAGGAACTTTGCTTGAGACCACCACTAGAGGTAGTCATTGTGAAGACCTGTCCTGGGGGATGGGATAGTGTGACAAAGAATCCAATACCACCCCTCCAAATAGAACAGTAAAAAAACCAAAATGTATTTGTAATTCATAAATCTTTAGATGCATGGGACAGAGTACAGGCAGAGCATACTACGCGTTTTGAGCCTCCACCAGGCTCTTACTCGTGGCTGTATACATGCATGCTCCTTCACCATAAATAGCACTCACACAATAATTATTGACAATCAGATACACATGGTAAATACTCACCTACATGGAGCATATGATAAACAGAGGGAATGAGCTGCTGGCTCAGCTGGAGCAGTCCCCATCACCACCAGAAGTAACCATTGTGAAGACCTCTGCACCAGGGCGATGGGACAGTGTGCAAGCCTTTTTTAATTCATTGCTAATCCCTAGTTCTCTTATCGTTCAGACTGATCACATGACCAGGAAAAATATCCTAAATAAAAGGTATCAGTTATGAACTTAAAGGGGTTGTCTCACTACAAGGATTGCTGCTTTTTATGTTAAAGATTTTGCAAAAACAAGTCACTTTGCAATATATGTCCATTAACAGTGTCCTACCTATTCTGAGACATCCCCTCTTGTATGGGCTGCATCAGCTCCTCAGGTCACTATAGCTACAGACCTGTTCAATCTCTCCTGATAGGCTACCAGCACTGGTCGCTATAGCTACAGACCTGGCTTCTACTGCAGCCTAATAGAAGCCAGTCAACACGCCCCTGAATTCAAAATAAAACCACGAAAACAGGACAAATCCATGTAGTGAGACAACCCCTTTAATAAAGACTATTACAAAATACATTGCTGTGTTGATTTTGCTTTGTTCAGGAGATGAAGAAGATTCTATCTACTGCTAGTGTACACAAGTTTCTCTTGGTTACTGACCTCCTCTCCATGCTCTCTTTACTATCTGATTGCTCCATGTTGACATCCAACCATGGTAAGTCAGTCCCTGATGATTTTTATCTCTTGCACAGGAGTTAGTTTACCTAAGTTAATAACAAGTTCTAACCTTTAGAGCTCTGTTGCCTTGTGCACTACAGATTTTAAACCTCTTGCACTCATGTCACTGTAACAGGAATAGCAGAAGTACTATATAATCACCCACAGCTTAACCAGGAAGGGTGAGTCTGAAACTTCCTGTGGCTCTGTGAAACAGCATGGTGAGCAAACTAAGAGTAACAACGGATGAGACAGAAACTAAGGAACAAAGCAGATTGCTGAACAACGAATAACCTAGGAGGCGAATAGGGTCAGGAGAAAGCACTATAATACAAAATTGTTCATGCCCCTGGGACTTGGAGAGTAAAGAGATTATTAAGGAGCTGCCGGATAATGTCATTAGATGGCCTTATTACTCGAACAGCCCCCAAAGGATTCCAATGGCTTGGCAAAGGGACAAGAAAAGATGTATAATAGACAGGTATCATCACTGAGAGCAGGAACACACTATACCAATATGCATGCAAGAAAACACAATATTAGATAATACCTCAGTATCCTAGAAAACCTGGTATGTGGGTGTCATGGGTGGACCTGCGAACCCTGTCCCAGGTCGCAGGCACACCCGTGGTCACTGCACGAGCGGCACCGCTGCCCGCATGTCGGGCAGCAGGCACGCTCACCCTGCCGGTCGGGTCCCTGCCTACTTATCTGACCGCGCTCCTGCTGCAGCTCCAGTCTCCCGGCGCGTGCGTCCCTGATTCTTAGGGCGCGCCCGCGCCGGCTCTATTAAATTTAAAGGGCCAGCGCACCGCTAATTGGGTATTGCCAGTCGCTGCCCTTATTTAAGCCTGCCCCTTCCTGAGTCTTGTGCCGGATCTTTAGTGCCAATAGCCTATAGAGAAAGCATTCCTAAGCCTTGTTTTGTTTACTGTGTACCGTACCGTTTGCTTCCGTTCCTCGACCACGAATCTTGCCGCCTGCCCTGACCTTCTGCCTGTCCACGTCTACGAACCATAGGCGCCTGTCCTAACCTTCTGCCTGTCCCCGACTATGAGCCTGACTGACAATTTTGTACCACGCTACACCTCGGCTGCCTCCACAAGTAAGTCACGTCAGGGGGGGAGCGACCTGGTAGACTCCGCTGCAAACAAGGGCCATCACGCTTTGCGGCGGGCTTGGTGAAAACCAGGACCTACTTAGATTCCGCTCCCTGCCGTGGCTTACACCATCGCTTGCGGTGGACCAGAGGATCCACTATCTCTGACCGTGACAGAAAGATCCGACCATGGATCCCGCCAAGGTACCTCTGCCGCCCAACGCTGACCTCACCACAGGGGCGTTGCTAGGCTCCCAAAACAACCAGGGCTCGGGCCCTTAAGTTTTTCTGAGTAGGGCTGGGTGCACACGGACTTTTTTGCATCTCATTGTGAACTGCGGATGTATATTTACAGAGAAAAGCCTTTGTATGTAGATGCTCAGGAGAACTATAAGTTTATTACACTGCAGTTACAATTAGTGTACTTACAGGAGACGTCTCTGAAGAGTTATTCTCTTTCTCTTCTTCTTCTCCATCTGTCCCAGACGCCATGATGACTTTTACCGTCCACAACTCTTCACTGAAAAATGTACAAAACAAACATCTTAGACTCCTCATTTTATCAGCATTTCTCTACAATTTCCTATCTCTATACAAAATCCCCATCTATAGTGCCCCAAATGGTAATAATTACCCCCTTGTAGGTAAATATTTGGCCCCTATAGCCTGGTAGTAGCCCACTGTAGCCAGGTTGTAGCCCCCTCTAGCCAGGTTATTAGCCCCTCTATCCAGGTTACTGCCCTCTGTAGCTAGGTTACTGCCCCCCTTTAGGCAGTAATATGCCCCCTGTACCAGTAACATGCTCCTTGTGTCAGGTTATTAGCCCCCCGTACCCAGGTTACTTTCCCCCATAGCCACATATTCGCCCCCTGTAGCCAGTGATATGCCCCATTAAACCACATATGCCCCCCTGTAGCCAGTGACATGCCCCTGTAGCCAGTGATATGCCCCCTGTAGCCAGTGATATGCCCCCTGTAGCCATGACATGCCCCCTTATCCATAATTTCCCCCTGTAGCCAGTGGGCATGCCCCCTTAGCCTGTTATATGCCCCCTGTAGCCAGTGATATGCCCCCCCGTAGCCAGTGACATGCCCCCTTAGCCATATATGCCCCCTGTTGCCAGTGCTGCCCTCTTATCCTTTTATGCCCCTGTAGCCAGTGACATGCCCCCTTAGCCATATATGCCCCCTGTAGCCAGTGACATGCCCTCTTAGCCATATATGCCCCCTGTAGCCAGTGTCTTGCCTCCTGTAGCCATTATGCCACCTGTAGCCAGTGTCTTGCCTCCTGTAGCCATTATGCCCACTTGTAGCCAGTGTCTTGCCCCTGTAGCCATTATGCCCCCTGTAGCCAGTGTCTTGCCTCCTGTAGCCATTATGCCACCTGTAGCCAGTGTCTTGCCTCCTGTAGCCATTATTTCCCCCCTTGTAGCCAGTGTCTTGCCCCTGTTTGCCATTATGCCCCCTGTAGCCAGTGTCTTGCCCCTGTTGCCATTATGCCCCCTGTAGCCAGTGTCTTGCCCCTGTAGCCATTATGCCCCCTTGTAGCCAGTGTCTTGCCCCTGTAGCCATTATGCCCCCTTGTAGCCAGTGTCTTGCCCCCTGTAGCCATTATGCCCCCTGTGTGTCTTGCCCCCTGTAGCCATTATGGCCCCTGTAGCCATATATGCCCCCTGTAGCCAGTGTCTTGCCCCCTTTAGCCATTTTGCCCCCTGTAGCCATATATGCCCCCGTAGCCAGTGTCTTGCCCCCCTAGCCATTATGCCCCTGTAGCCAGTGTCTTGCCCCCGTAGCCATTATGCCCCCTGTAGCCATTATGCCCCCTGTAGCCAGTGTCTTGCCCCCTGCAGCCATTATGCCCCCTGTAGCCATTATGCCCCCTGTAGCCATTATGTCCCCTGTAGCCATATATGCCCCCTGTAGCCATTATGCCCCCTGTAGCCAGTGTCTTGCCCCTGTAGCCATTATGCCCCCTGTAGCCATTATGCCCCCTGTAGCCAGTGTCTTGCCCCCTGCAGCCATTATTGCCGCCTGTAGCCATTATGTTCCCTGTAGCCATTATGTCCCCCTGTACCATATAGGCCCCTGTACCATTATGCCCCGTAGCCAGTGTCTTGCCCCCTGTAGCCATTATGCCCCCTGTAGCCATTATGCCCCCTGTAGCCAGTGTCTTTCCCCCTTACCTAATAAAAATTTAAATAAAAAAAAAACCTACTTACCCTAATTGAGGCCCGGTCCGCGCGTCCTGGTCCTGCCCGCTTGAGAGCGGTGTAAGCAGAGTGAGTCATCACGCTGCTTACGCCCCTCTCGCGGGGCCCGGGATCTCCTCGGCCGGCAGATCTGCCGGCTTAGAGGATCCCAGCGTCGCAGGGGGGTGATGAAAGCGGCGCGTCATGCCCCATGCGACGCTCAGATGTATGTACGGCGCTCGGTGAGCACCGTACATACAGGGGAGGAGACAAGACGGGAACGATCCGTCCGCCTCCTCCCCGACTCTGCTGCGTGGCTGCTGTGAAACGGCCGCGCAATCAGAGACTTTGGCGGGCGCCGCCCCACACAGGGCGCTCCAGGCCCAAGGCAGCGGCCTGGAGACGCCGAGATCGGGGCACAGGCGGGTTCATTCGGGGCTCATGCCCCCAAGAATCTGCCTAGCGACGCCCCTGCCCCCACCACCATCGTGGCTCAGCAGTCGCAACAGATCGCTCAGCAAGCCCAGCAACTCAGCCATCTCTCCGCCCTGATGCAGCAGTTCCTGGCCGCTTAGCAGCAGCAACCCGCTCCCGTGGCTCCCGCTGCTCCTTCAGTTCCCGCCGGTCCTAGGCTCCATCTGTCTATGCCGTCCAAGTTCGATGGGGACTCCAAGGCTTGCAGGGGCTTTATCACCCAATACTCCCTGCATTTTCGAATTAATGGGCAATCAATTCCCTACCGAATGGTCAAAGGTGGCGTTCATGCTCAGCCTTCTTTCCGGGAAAGCCCTGGCCTGGGCTACCCCTCTCTGGGACAGGGACGACCCGATCACGGCCAACCTTGAAAACATTCCTCACCGGAGTTCAGGAGTTTTTTCGAGGAACCTGCCGGGCTTCTTCTGCCGAGACTGCCTTTCTAAACCTGCACCAAGGAGACTCATCTGTAGGCGATTATGCAGTACGTTTCCGCACTTTGGCTTCCGAATTATCGTGGAATGAAGCAGCGTTGACTGCCACCTTCAAGAAGGGCCTCTCCAGACGCATCAAGTATGCCCTGTCTGCCCGGGACCTCCTGTCTTCCTTGAGTGACCTTATCTCCCTGGCCACTCAGATTAACATCCGTTTCTCAGAACGCCAGGAAGAGCTCCGGCAAGAACGAGAACAGACTAGACCCCGTTGTCTCCCTCGTCTGGCTCCAGTATTCCAAAGGCCGCCAGAGGTTGCCCTCTCTGCCTGCTGCCGAGGAGGCCGTGGAAGTAGATAGAGCCCACTTGTCTGCACCAGAGCTAACAAAAAGAAGTGAGGAGAATCTTTGTCTTTACTGTGGCAGTTCAGACCATTTCCGCAGATCCTGCCCACTGCTTCCTCAGCGTCCGGGAAACGGGCACATCTAGGGTACGTGGGAGAGGCGTCCCTAGGTGAGAGCAAGGCCTCTCCTCGCCTGACCATACCCGTGACCGTCGGCACTAGGTCAGGTTCCCAGTTTCACGTTGCTGCTTTCCTGGACTCTGGGTCGGCTGGAAATTTCTTGGACGCTGCCCTGGTGTCCCAGCATAATCTCCCTGTGATCTGCCTGGAGAAGCCCCTACTCATTTCCTGTCAGTGGGGAGATTCTCGGGGATCCAATTCGGTTCTGCACTGAGACTCTGGTCCTACAAGTAGGGGTCCTGCACAAGGAGAGACTTGCGTTTTACATGCTATCCCGTTCTTCCTCGTCCATTCTCCTGGGTCTCCCGTGGTTGCAGCGCCATGCTCCCGTGCTCAACTGGCAGAAATCTTGAGTTTGGGTTCGGAGTGTCAGGCTCACTGTTTGGTGGCACCTCGCCTGGTGCTTACCGCTTCTCCGACTTCTCTGCGTCTAAGCCTCTGGCGGGCCTTCCCACTCTGTATCAAGCTTTTGCAGACATCTTCTCTGAGAAGCAAGCTGAGACGTTGCCGCCCCATCGCCCATATGACTGTCCTATTGATCTTCTGCCTGGGACGTCTCCTCCACGGGGCAGGGTTTATCCTATGTCGGTACCTGAGACCTTGGCTATGTCTACCTATATCAAGGGGAATCTCCAGAAGGGGTTCATCCGCAAGTCCTCCTCTCCAGCTGGGCCGGATTCTTTTTCATGGCTAAGAAGTATGGTACCCTACGTCCTTGCATAGACTATCAAGGGCTCAACAAGATCACAGTAACGAACCACTATCCTCTGCCCCTAATCACGGAGCTTTTTGACCAGCTACAAGTTGCCAAGATATTTACTAAATTGGACCTGCGAGGGGCTTATAACCTCATACGGATATGTGAAGGTGATGAATGGAAGATTGCCTTCAACACTCGCGACAGGCACTTCGAGTACCTGGTCATGCCCTTCGGACTCTGCAATTCCCCAGCCGTCTTCCAAGAATTTGTCAATGTCATATTCCGGGACCTCCTGTACACATGCATGGTCGTCTACCTGGATGATATTCTGGTGTTCTCCCCTGACCTTGAGTCCCATCAAGTTCATGTACAACAGGTCCTCAGATGTCTAAGGGCCAACCGCCTCTACACCAACCTCGAGAAGTGTCTGTTCCATCAGCAGAGCCTACCATTCCTCGGCTACATCATTTCCGACAGGGACCTGCAGATGGACCCCGCTAAGTTGTCTGCTGTCCTACAGTGGCCACGTCCTGTGGGTCTCCGAGCCATACAGAGATTCCTGGGGTTTTCCAACTATTACAGGCAATTTATACCATATTTCTCCTCGCTGGTATCTCCCATAGTGGCATTGACCAAGAAGAAAGACTATCCAAAGCTCTGGCCACCTGCGGCATAGGTAGCCTTCTGTAAGTTAAATTCTGCCTTCGCCTCTGCGCCTGTGCTCTCCCGGCCAGATACAGAGAAACTGTTTTTCCTCAAGGTCGATGCCTCCTCGGTGGGGGCTGGGGCTGTACTCTCCAGAAAAGGCTCAAAGGCAAGACCCTCACTTGCCTTTTTTTCTCTAAAAGTTTTTCCTCTACAGAAAGGAATTACTCAATCGGCGACCGGGAATTACTGGCTATCAAGCTGGCCCTGGAGGAATGGCGGTATCTCTTGGAGGGGGCTATTCACCCAGTCAACATCTATATTGACCATAAAAACCTGTTATATCTCCAGACGGCTCAACGCTTAAATCCATGCCAGGCTCGTTGGTCCCTCTTCTCCCGATTTAATTTTCTCATTAATTTTCACCCTGCAGAACGAAATGTCAAGGCGAACGCTCTCTCTCGTGCTTCGGATGTGACTGGGGACGAACTCACTCCCCGTTATCCCTCCAGAACGGCTCATCTCTGCCGCGCCTGTAGACCTACAATGTATTCCTCCCGGCAAGACTTACGTTTCGTCCGGCTCTTCAGTAGAAGATACTGTTGTGGGGCCATTGCTCCCGTATGGCGGGACACCCAGGAGTGCAGAGGTCTTGCTCCCTCATCTCTCGATTTTACTGGTGCCCGGATCTAGTCCAGGATGTTCATGAATTCGTGGAGTCCTGCGCTTCCTGTGACCGGATCAAGTCCCCTCGTCTCAAGCCGGCAGGTCTGCTCCTTCCATTACCGATACCCAGCTGTTCTTGGACCCATGTGGCCATGGATTTTATCACGGATCTCCCTCCTTCCTCTGGTAACACCGTGATCTGCGTGGTTACAGACCGGTTTTCCAAAATGTCTCACTTTATTCCTCTGCTGGGCCTACCGTCAGCCCCTCGCCTTGCCAGTCAATTTTTTCTACATATTCACAGCTGCATGGGCTTCCTTGGCACATAGTGTCGGACCGGAGTGTTCAATTTGTCTCCAGATTCTGGCGTTCTCTCTGTAACCGGCTACAAGTGAAACTGGACTTTTCTTCGGCCTACCACCCCCAGTCTAATAGGCAAGTGGATAGAGTTAACCAGACCCTAGGCTGCTACCTGCGCCACTTTGTCTCCGCGCGCCAGGATGATTGGTCTAGTTTGTTGCCCTGGGCTGAATTTTTCTATAACTCATTGGACTCGGAGTCTGCTGGAGCTGCTCCGTTCTTCATTGTCTACGGGCGATATCCCCGCCCACCCCTCCCCCTTTCTGTGCCCTCAGAGGTCCCTGCTGTGGAGGAGCTGGTCCAGGACCTGACAGCTATCTGGAAGCAGACGCACCATTCTCTACTCCAGGCTTCCTCTCTTACCAAGGCACAAGCTGACAAAAAGCGAAGACCCCCGCCGATCTTCTCTCCTGGTGACAAGGTGTGGTTGTTGGCTAAATATATACGTTTCAAGGTTCCCAGCTATAAGCTGGGTCCCTGGTTCCTGGGCCCATTCGAGGTGCTTAAGCGCATTAATCCAGTGGCATACAAGCTCTGCCTTCCTCCCACTATGAGGGTCCCGAACTCCTTCCATGTCTCTCTTCTGAAACCGGCCATCCTAAATCGCTTCTCTCAGGTAGTTGCTCCTCCCACTCCTGAGGCCGATGCCACCAATGTCTTTACGGTAAAGGAGATTCTAGATATGAAGATGGTCAGAGGGAAGCATTTTTTTCTCATTGACTGGAAGGGGTTTGGGCCCGAAGAGAGGTCCTGGGAGCCAGAGGACAATATTCTGGATCGTAACATCATTCAGAGGTTCCTCCAAGCCAGAAAGAAGGGGAGGCCAAAGGGGGGTTGTTCTGTCATGGGTGGACCTGCGAACCCCGTCCCGGGTCGCAGGCACACCCGAGGTCCCTGCACGAGCGGCACCGTGCCGCTCACCCTGCCGGTCGGGTCCCTGCCTACTTACCCGGCCGCGCTCCTGCTGCAGTTTCTCGCCGTGCGCGTCCCCGCTCCTTAGGGCACGCAAACACTGACTCTGTGAAATTTATAGGGCCAGCGCACCGGTAATTGGGTATTGCCGGTCGCTGCCCTTATTTAAGCCTGCCCCTTCCTGAGTCTTGTGCCGGATCTTTAGTGCCAAGAGCCTATAGAGAAAGCGTTCCTAAGCCTTGTTCTGATTACCGTGTACCATACCATTTGCTTCCGTTCCTCGACCACGAATCTTGCCGCCTACCCTGACCTTCCTGCCTGTCCACGACCACGAACCATAGCCGCCTGTCCTGACCTTCTGCCTGTCCACGACCACGAACCATAGCTACCTGTCCTGACCGTCTGCCTGTCCACGATCACGAACCATAGCTACCTGTCCTGACCTTCTGCCTGTCCCCGACTATGAGCCTGCCTAACAATTTTGTACCATGCTACACCTCGGCTGCCTCCACAAGCAAGTCACGTCAGGGGTAGCGACCTGGTAGACTCTCGCTGCAGCAAGTCCATCCCGCTTTGCAGCGGGCTCTGGTGACAACCGGGACCTACTTAGATTCCGCTCCCTGGCGTGGCTTACACCATCGCTTGCGGCGGTCCATAGGATCCACTACCTCCAACCGGGACAGTGGGGAGCACTGCTGGTCTGGTCACAAACACAAGTATGTTCTCCTAATAGAAAATGCTACCTAAGGTCTCATTATTAGACTGATACTAAAGTAAAGGATACATTGTATCATTTTTCATAATACGAAACATAGAACAGACTTTCAAGAACGCCCCGGTGCAGAAACGTCAAACCTCAGTCTAGCAAATAGCAAGGAGCACAGGGAAATATGTGCATGAATACCAACCATCCATTAATGTGTAAGTAATAATGTACAGAAAAGGTCGCATGGTCCCACAGTGCCCCAAGACTGGTCATAGGGGGCCGGACGCGCTGAAAAATCATCCGTGACGACAGGGTAACAAAGCCTTTGCTACAATTCATTACAATAGTAACAGACTGAGCAGAATAACATTTATGGATGTATTATTGTTGCTGCTGGATTTCAAGGTTTTCATAATCGGTCATGAGTAATCATACCATACAGACAAAAAAAGGCTTCTTGTTATTTAACATTCACAGAGGTAGGAGGACAACATCGGGGCCAAAAATACTACACTTGTCATGTGTTTTATGACACCTCGTCTGATAGAGAGGGCAGGGCTTTGGGCAAAGGGGCGTGACTTATCATGCAAAGCCTTGCCCCAAAATCATTCATCACAATTTTGGCACAGTTAGCAAACTTATCAGAGGTATAAGGTTAGACTAGACAGTTATAATGTGCAACAGATTTATCAATACCATGATACATGTGACCCACTGTAGGACTACCCAGTGTAGCTTTACACTCTCTAAGGACCTTAGGTATGAAAACTGTCTAGGTCTAAGACATAAAGCAAAGGTTTAAGGGAAAAGAGCTCCACAGTGCACTCTATTGGATGTACTGTAGTTATCCTCAATTCACATGTAGCCCTTGACTCGACGACAGAGGAAGAAGTGTCCAGGCTTCTCCTGTCTGCTCGTCCCACCACCTGCTCTACTGACCCCATTCCATCCCACCTCGTCCAGTCTATTTCTCCAGCTGTCCTCTCTCACCTTACTGCTATCTGTAACCTCTCTCTCCACTGGGATCTTTCCATCTTCCTTCAAACACGCCATCATAACCCCTTTACTAAAAAAGCCCTCTCTGGACCCGTCCTGTGCTGATAACTACCGACCAGTCTCTAACCTGCCCTTCATCTCTAAACTCCTGGAACGCTTGGTCTACTCTCGCCTAATCCGCTAACTCTCTTCTTGACCCGCTGCAATCAGGTTTCCGCACCCTACACTCCACGGAAACTGCCTTAGTTAAAGTCTCAAATGACCTCCTAACAGCAAAATCTCAGGGTAACTACTCATTTTTGCTTCTCTTGGATCTCTCTGCAGCATTTGACACTGTGGATCACCAACTTCTCCTCAGCATGCTCAGCACCATTGGCCTCCAGGACACCGCTCTCGCTTGGTTCTCGTCCTACCTCTCTGACCGCTCCTTCAGTGTCTCATTTTCTGGTTCGACCTCCTCTCCTCTTCCTCTTGCTGTTGGAGTTCCTCAGGGATCAGTTCTTGGTCCTCTCCTCTTTTCATTGTACACAGCCCCCATTGGACAAACCATCAGTAGATTTGGCTTCCAGTACCATCTCTATGCGGATGACACCCAATTATACACCTCCTCCCGTGACATCACTCCAGCCTTGCTACAAAACACCAGTGACTGTCTGTCCGCTGTCTCTGACATCATGTCCTCTCTCCATCTGAAACTAAACCTCACTAAGACTGAACTTCTTGTCTTTCCGCCATTACCAACCACCCCCCCCCCCCTGCTATCTCTGTTTTGTATGTGTACCACCATTTCTCCGAGGCAGCAGGCCGCTGTCTAGGGGTTTTATTTGATTCTGATCTGACCTTCTCCCTATATATCCAATCCCTTGCCCGCTCCTGTCACCTGCACCTCAAGAATATCTCCAAAATCCGTCCATTTCTCACTGTGGAAACGACTCAAACTCTCATTACTGCTCTTATTCTTTCTCGTCTTGACTACTGCAACTCCTTGCTTATCGGTCTCCCTCTCTGCAAACTCTCCCCTCTTCAATCTGTCCAGAATGCAGCAGCCGGCTTGTCTTTCTCTCCAGCCGCTATACTGAAGCCTCTACCCTGTGTCATTCACTGCACTCGTTTCCAATCCAGTACAGGATACAGTATAAACTCAGCACTCTCACACATAAAGCTCTCAACAGCGCTGCTCCTCCCTACATCTCCTCACTAGTCTCTGTCTACCACCCTACCCGTGCTCTCCGCTCTGCTGATGATATCAGACTACATTCCTCAATCATCCGAACCTCCCATGACCGCCTACAAGATTTCAACACGTGCGGCACCAATTCTCTGATATATGCTACGCGGGCGATCAGGCACATTCACAAACCCTCACAGTTTTAAGAGGGCCCTGAAAATACATCTTCTCGGTCTGGCCCCAAGATCCCTAACTGCTATCACAAAATCTGTCACTCCCTTCACTAGGGCACTAAACAGGCACTTATCTGTATTAGATGTCAGTCTGGGTGGGCAGGTTCATCCATTTTTCATGTAAACCACCCCTATTTTATAAAACATGGCCGGACCATTGTAAACTTGGCACTTCTTACCGTATGTTTCACCATACACCCTAATAGAATGTAAGCTCTCACGAGCAGGGCCCTACACCTTGTGTCTCATTTGTAAGTACTTTTAATGTGTAATGACTGTATGTTTACCCTTGAATTTGTAAAGTGCTGCGGAATATGTTGGCGCTAAAGAAATAAAGATTATTATTATTAGCTCGCAGGGGCCTTGCAATTAGAAAGGGATTTTAGCCAAACCTGTTACGTTCATCTGCAGACAGCTGTTTTGGGGTATTTTCCCCTCGTCAGTGCAGAGTAGAATTTACTGGTTGGCTGGGTGAGAGGTAAGAGTGGCTTAAAAGGGGGGAAATGGAGATTTTAAGCCACTCTCGCCTCTCACCCCTTCTTGGTCTAATAAATTCATTGTTACCCATAGCAACCAATCACAGCTCATAGCAACCAATCATAGCCCATAGCAACAAATCAGAGCTTATAGCAACCAATCAGAGCCCATAGCAACCAATCAGAGCTCATAGTGACCAATCAGTGCCCATAGCAACCAATCAGAGCTCATAGCAGCCAATCATAACTCAAGGCAGCCAATCAGAGCTCAGCTTTCATTTCTTATATTGCCCTGGAAAAATAAAAGCTGGGCTCTGATTGGTCATTATGAGCTCTGATTGGTTGCTATAGGCTTTGATTGGTTGCTTTCAGCTTATTGGTTGCTATGGGCACAGATTGGTTGCTATGGGCTCTGATTGGTTGCTTTCAGCTAATTGGTTGCTATGGGCTCAGATTGGCTGCTATTGGCTCAGATTGGTTGCTATGGGCTCTGGTTGGTTGCTTTCAGCTGATTGGTTGCTATGAGCTGTGATTGGTTGCTATGGGCTCTGATTAGTTGCTATGGGCTCATATTGGTTGGTATGAGCAACAAGGACAGTCTTACTGCTAGACAGTTTTCATTGATATATTAGCTCTATTGTGCACATATTCAGCTCATGATAAAGATGATAGCAGGGGGAAAGGAGTGTGCTGATCTTGTGGAAAACAGTGAGCTCCTTACTCCTGTGACTTTATTAGTGAGGATGTAATACATAAATTTCAAGTGGTGAATGAATATGATACACCCTGAAAGCATTGAGATCATAGCAAGGGTGACAGCAGCAGAAGAGGGTTGTTCTGACCTTGTGATAGGCAGTGACCTTTCTTCTTCTATGATTGTGTTAGAGAGGCAGAAAATGAAGACATTTCATGAATAAATGCAGACATTACATCATGTAACAATTGAGATAGTAGAAATGGTGACAACAGCAGGGGAAGAGTGTGTTGACCTTGTGGGGGGCAGTGAACTTTCCACTTATGTAACTGAGTTAGAGAGGATAAAGATTGATTTTTTATAGATTGTTAGAAGTAGAGATGAGAAGGCTAATAGCAATAGATATTGTGAGAGGAAGAGACCTATCCATTTATTTGATTGTGTTATACAGAATATGGCTTTTTGGAGTGGTACAGTTTTATGATTTACTCTGAAGTAATTGAAACAGCAAAAAAGGTGACAGCAGCAGAAGAGGAGTGCCCTGAGCTTATGTAAGGCAGTGACCTGTCCTTTTCTGTGATTTTGTTAAAGAGGTGGGTTATGAAGCAATTTCATGACGTAAATAAAGATATTTCACCATGTAGCAATTGAGATCATAGGAATGGTGAAAGCAGCGGGTAAAGAATGTGTTGACTTTGTTGAAGGCCACTAATGTAAATGTGTTAAACAGAACAAAGGTTGATTTTTATGGATTAGTTTCAGTAGGATATCACACATGGTACAGAATGTAAGAAAGATGATAGCAACAGATCTGGTGAGAGGTAGAGACCTGTTTATTTATGTGATTGAGTTAGAGAGGAGTGGGGAAAATATATCATGTAGTCACTGAATCAGCATGCAAGGAGATAGCAGCAGAAGAGGAGTATGTTGATCTTGTATGAGGCAGTAACCTGTCTTCTCATATACCTGTATTAGAAGGAAAATACTGTCAGTAATTGAGAAATTTCAGTACTAGGGTTGAGATAACATACTCTGTAGTGACTGAGATAAAAGAAAGGTGGCAGCAACAGAAGAGGAGTGTGTTGATCCGAAAGTGACTCAAAAACGATGCATGAAGACAGAATATGCTAATCTATTTTTACCTAGTAAAGAAATGCATATCCATTTACATGATATATTCTTACTATGTAGCAACACCATGAACAGAATTCTTTAGAAAAACCAGGTAATATGTTGTCTTCTTACGAAGTACATGCTCCAATAGTCCATATTGTTCTGTCCCCACATGAGGGCATGAAGGTGCAACTGGCTGGTGGATGATAGTGACTGGGAGACTTTCCTACCTTCGTATCCAGAATGTGGAGCAGACAGGACCAAGCAGGCTCAGCTTAGTAGATATAGTAACACAGTGGTATGAAACAGAATGTGGTTTATTCACCTTGGATACAGCAATGATCACTGATACAGAACTGTGGTTATCCCTGTAGTAGTATAAACCTTGGTGCAGTTTGTTGCTGCTGCTTCTCTGTTGTTTTGCTGCACTGCTGCTGTTTTCTGTTTTGCTGCAGTCTGCTGGTCAGAAATTGATGCTTCTGCTAGCCCAAAAGATGTGTGCTCCAGTCACATTAGGATGAAAACAACTAACAGGAAATGACACAGCAAAATCCTAAAAAAAACACACTCCCTTAGAGAAAACTTTACGAACAAAGACAGAGGGAGCATATGTAAATTCTGGTCAGCAGATGGCAGCGCAGCAACAATACATAATAAAGAATGGATGGAGAAAAGGATGCAATAATATAAACAGTTAAATAGCAATACCTATAACTGAAGAGAACAGCACAAATATTGGCGTTCACATTATTGAAGTAACTGTTATGAGTATCCCTGCGACCCCAGTGTCGGGTCGCAGGCACACCCGCAACGCCGCAGAGCTGCGGACACCCCGGCGAGTCTGTGTCCCACTTACCTTTCCACGCTCATGTTTCCGTCCTGGCGCGGCGCTTCAGGAAAATTTAAAGGGACAGTGCGCCGGTGATTGGTCTCACCGGGTGCTGACCCTATTTAAGCCCTGCCTCTTCCCTAGCACCTTGCCGAATCAATAGTGCCCTGTGCCTTGAGAGGAAGCGTTCCAAAGTGTCTTGTTCTGATTACCGTGTACTGTACCTTCTGCCTCCGTCCTTTGACCACGAACCATAGCCGCCTGTCCTGACCTTCTGCCTGTCCCCGACTACAAGCCTGCTTCACGATTCTGTACCGCGCAACACCTCGGCTGCCACCGCAAGCAAGTCATGCCAGGGGTAGCGACCTGGTAGTAATCCGCCGCAGTAAGTCCATCCCGCTTTGCGGCGGGTTCTGGTGAAAACCGGACCTACTTAGACTCCACTCCCTGGCGTGGCTTACACCATCGCTTGCGGTGGTCCAGAGGATCCACTGCCACATCCGTTACAGTTTGATTCGGCAATGGATCCCGCCAAGGTGCCTTTACCAAGCGTCTCTGACATCACCACCATCGTGGCTCAGCAATCAAAGCAGATCGCGCAGCAAGCGCAACAGCTGAACCAACTGACTACTATTACGCAGCAGCTCCTGGCCACTCAGCAGCAGCAATCGGGTGCCATGGCTCAATCAGTCGCTCCGGGTATATCTGCTGGCCCTAAACTCCGCTTGTCCATGCCGACGAAGTTTGACAGGGACTCTAAGGCCTGCAGGGGGTTCATCACCCAGTGTGCCCTCCACATGGAACTTATGGCTGGCCAGTTCCCGTCCGAAAGGTCCAAGGTAGCCTTCGTGGTCAGTCTCCTCTCCGGGAAAGCCCTGGCCTGGGCGACTCCATTTTGGGACTGAGGCGATCCTATCACAGCTGATCTGGCGACATTCTTGCAGGAGTTCTGCGGAGTCTTCGAGGAGCCTGCCCGCGCCTCGTCTGCTGAAACCGCTTTGCTAAACCTACAGCAGGGGAACTCCTCCGTTGGCGACTACGCTGTGTAATTTCGCACCTTAGCCTCTGAATTGGCTTGGAATGACGCAGTGTTGTGCGCCACATTCAAGAAGGGCCTCTCCGGCCAGATTAAGGATGCCCTCGCCACCCGGGACCCTCCGACGTCGTTAAGTGAGCTCATCCACCTGGCGACTCGCATTGACATCCGTTTCTCTGAGAGACGGGAGTAGCTCCGCCAGGAGCGTGAACCAGCTCAAACACGTCGGCTACTCCGTCTTGCGCCAGTGTTTCAGCGTCCCCCACTGCCTCCTACCCAGCCAGCCTTGGAAGAGGCCATGCAAGTGGACAGTACCCTGACTCCGCAAGAGCTTGCCCGATGACGTGAGGAGAAGTTGTGTCTCTACTGTGGCAGCCCCGAACACTTCTGTAGGGGTTGTCCACTTCTTCGGCAGCATCCGGGAAATGCACGCACCTAGGTTTCGTGGGAAAGGTGTCCCTAGGTGTGAGTAATCCCTCTCCATGGCTCATGCTGCCAGCTCTGGTCACGTCCAATTCCAGAATCTCGTTCCGAGTGTCGGCCTTCATGGATTCCGGATCGGCTGGGAGCTGTATGGATGCTTCGTTGGTGACCAAGTATCGTCTCTCGGTGGTCCGCCTAGACCAACCCTTAGTCATCTCCTCCGTCAGTGGTGAGTTATTAAGTGACTCCATCCACTATCGGACTGAATCAGTGGTCCTACAAGTAGGAGCCCTGCACAGGGAGAGGATCACATTTTTCGTGTTACCCCGTTCTTCCTCGGCTGTTCTACTGGGGCTCCCTTGGCTACAGCGTCACGCCCCTACGGTCGATTGGAAGACAGGTGAAGTTTTGCGTTGGGGTCCGGACTGCCAGTCTCGTTGTCTATCGCCACCCCGCTGGGTGCGCCCCAGTCCTCCGCAGTCCTCTCTCAAGCCACTACCTGGCTTACCGCAACCTTATCAGGACTTCCAAGACGTTTTCTCCGAGAAGCGAGCCGAGATACTCCCTCCTCATCCCCCGTATGATTGCCCCATAGACCTTCTACCCGGGACTAGTCCTCCCCGGGGTAGGGTCTACCCGCTCTGCGTGCCCGAAACTCAGGTGATGTCGGCCTACGTGGAAGAAAATTTACGAAAGGGTTTCATCCGCAAATCAACTTCTCCGGCGGGTGCCGGATTTTTCTTTGTGGAGAAGAAAGATGGATCCCTGAGACAGTGCATTGACTACTGTGGTCTAAATAAGATCACCATCAAGAACCGGTACCCTTTACCTTTAATCACGGAACTCTTTGATCGTCTCCGGGGAGCCAAGGTCTTTTCCAAGTTGGACTTGTGGGGGGGCATATAATCTCATACGGATCCGGGAAGGCGACGAGTGGAAGACGGCCTTCAATTCTCGTGATGGGCACTTTGAGTATCTTGTGATGCCCTTCGGCTTATGCAACGCTCCGGCCGTCTTCCAAGAATTTGTCAATGACATTTTCAGAGACCTCCTGTATGTCTGTGTAGTGGTCTACTTGGATGACATCCTGGTATTCTCACCCGATCTGGGATCCCACCAGTCGCATGTGCGCCAGGTCCTGAAACGCCTGCGTGAGAACCATCTTTACGCTAAACTGGAAAAGTGCCTATTCCACCAGACCAGCCTCCCGTTCCTCGGATACATAGGGCGACATGTATGAATGGGCTTTTCGCCTGTTTCCTGGCGTAACCTGCGCCTCACCAGCCCGAATCCTCTGTCGGACGTGGGGATGCAGTGTTGGGCGCAGTGTTCGCCACTTTCAGCTGCGCCCCGCATGAAGGGGCGGGCAATGGGTGTGGTGTGGGCGCGGTGTAGGCGTTCCGGGGCGGGACGCGGCGCGCTCAAAAACTCCGAGGCATGTACAATCGCGAGTCGGCAAAGTGCGGCGCATTGCAGCACTCGGCAGCTCCGACAGGCAGACCTAGTTTATTCTGGTCTAAATGCTCCGGTGGAGGCAAAGTGAAGCGAGAACGGAACATGCGAGGAAACATAGAAGAAGATCGCAAGAGAAATCTCAGCTCTCAGCGCCGTGCAGCATGGAGTATGATTCCAAAAAATCGCCTTTAGAAAGGCAGAAAATATTCTCAGAAAAAGAGCTCAAACCTCAAAAAATAAATAAAAAAGATCACTTTCCAAAAATCTAGAACGACGCAACATCAAGAATTAGGATATTGGAAATTGCCGGGAAATACAGTAATTCAAATTCTGAAAGATATTCTCATTGGTCGGCATAAACCAGCCAATCAGAATAGGAGCGACAGTGAACCATTAAAACCTATGGAGAAGTAAGAACCAATCAGAATCAAAGGCGAGACAGTTCAAAATGCAGAAAAGAGCTGATTGGCTGAGCTAGCGGGGGCTTGGCTATCCCAGCCAATAAGAGCGCGAGCTACTTCTCCCATTGTAGTCTATGGAGAGATTGGCGCACTGAAATCTCGGCGCTCAGCGCCTTGCGGCATGGAGTATGAATAAAGAAATAATTTTTATTAAGTGTAAAACATTATCAGATAATCGCTGAAACCGTCTCTAAAAATAAATCAGTTAAAACCCGAACAACGCGTTTGTCGCCGAGACCGGCGATACATAAGGAATTGAAAGATAGAGAATCGCCGGGAAATACAGTAATTCAAATTGTTTAAGCTATTCTCATTGGTCGGCATAAACCAGTTAATCAGAATAGGAGCGACAGTGGCCCATTCTAACCTATGGAGGAGTATTGACCAATCAGAATAGGAGCGACAGGGACCCATTCTAACCTATGGAGAAATATTGACCAATCATATTCAAAGGTGGGACAGTTCAAAATACAGTAAAAAGGCAGAAACGAGCTCATTGGTTGAGCTAGCGGGGGCTCGTCCAGCTTAGCCAATCAGAGCGCGAGACAATCAGTTTTATTCCAGATTGCATTAGAAAACCCATAAGAGCGTTGCTCGCTCTCCCATTGGTCCAAATAACCGCGCCTCTTTTAAATTAGCCAATAACAAACAGAGCTCGCTCTGCATTTCTTTTCCCATAGAACTCTATGAGAAAGTAGCTCGCGCTCTGATTGTCGGGTCGCAGGCACACCCGCAATGCCGCAGCGCCTCCTGCTGCGGCCGGTGCCACAGCCTGAATGTTCGGGCTGCGGACAACCCAGCGCTTCTGTATCCCACTTACCTTTCCGCGCTCCTGTTTCCGTCCCGTCTCACGCTCCTGCGCGCGGCACTTCAGGAAGATTTAAAGGGACAGTGCGCCTGTGATTGGTCTCACCGGGTGCTGACTCTATTTAAGCCCTGCCTCTTCCCTAGCACCTTGCCGAATCGATAGTGCCCTGTGCCTAGAGAGGAAGTGTTCCAAAGTGTCTTGTTCTGATTACTGTGTACCGTACCTTCTGCCTCCATCCTTTGACCACGAACCATAGCCGCCTGCACTGGCCTTCTGCCTGTCCCCGACTATGAGCCTGGTTCACGATTCTGTACCGCGCAACACCTCGGCCGCCACCGCAAGCAAGTCACATCAGGGGTAGCGACCTGGTAGTAATCCACCGCAGCAAGTCCATCCCGCTTTGCGGCGGGCTCTGGTGAATACCGGGACCTACTTAGACTCCGCTCCCTGGCGTGGCTTACACCATCGCTTGTGGTGGTCCAGAGGATCCGCTACCACATCCGTTACAATAACAGAGCTGACATTATAGCACAGTACTACTTAGCGACGTCTCAGAAGCTAAACTTCCCTAATGAGAGACGGAATGAGATCAGTGGATATCTGTTATTGAAGGCAGATCTGGATACATACACAAGATGGAAACAGCAACAATAGGAACTTGATCCAAAAGTAAAGATTAAGGGCGACATGTATGAACGGGGCTGCGCCAGATATCTGGCATCTTTTCAGCCCGATATCAGATGCAGCCCCGTTCATACATTTTCAAATCTCCCGCACTCCACTCCGGGGCACATTACATAGCTCCTGCGGCGCTTTGTAATTCACCCAATCTAGTGCGGGGCGCACTAGAACTTTACGAAGTTATAGATTTATAGCTTCGCTACAGCATTTCTAGCTGCATTACTGCTGGAACAGGTAGAGCATTTTCAAAGTGGTATACCTGATCTCAAATTATCGCCCGAGAGCTAGAATGCGCCTGATTCAATGCCATTATTATGTGCATGAAATTTGGCGTGTTAACGCCAAATTTCATGCATGTCGCCCTAAATGAGGAATAGCTATATACATACTTTTCCTTTTTGGAATCAAAACACAAAAACTGCCTAGTTTATAGGGGTTGTATAATTTCATTAAATGGTCTTCAGATTAAGGGGACAGTGAAAACAAGTAACTTTGCAATTTGATGTCATTAGCAGAGCTGTCTTGTATTCACAGTTTTCCTTATCCTCTGTTTCTGTTTACACTGATCTCCTTGCATTTCACTAGCTGAAAGCTCATTTACGTTCTGTTCGGTGCCCATTCGACCATATTCACGGAGCTTGCATTCCTGCCTCTCACTCAAAGTAAGGAACCGGCACATTTTCACTCTGCACAGCCAGAAGAAACAGAATAACACTTCAGGGCTTCTACAATCAGGAAACAGCACAATTGTGTGTCTCTGACTCAGAGTTAGGGGCCGTAGTAATTTCTCTCTGCACACCTAGCAGAAACACACTGCAGCAGATTCTACAATCAGAAAACAGCACAGTTGTGTCTCGGTGCCTAACTCTCCTGCATAGAAGGGGGATCTGTGCCATTCATAGAAAGCTGTATTCAACTGTAACAAATCTCCAGCTGTGAGAGGAGTAGAGATCAGTGCTCAGTCTAATTGAATGCAGCCTGTGGTATGTATACAGCTCTTACAAAATAAGACTGCATAGGGAGAGACACAGTGACATGTGGACTCAGAGAGGGGAGTGGGGAGTCTCTGGAGCCAGCATGAACAGTGAAGGGGGGATGATGTCACCCAGCTGGGAGGGGAAGAAATGCCCCTGCATTTCCAGAGTTGAGAAGCTGAGAGCAGTATGAATCAGCCGAACTAAAGAATCCCCTTTAATCATGGCCGAACATAGACAAGTCCTATTATGCATGAGGGGGTTAGTTTCGCTTACATATGTACAATAACTGTACAATATCTGATGCTAAGGCTAAAAAAAGGGGGAAAAAAAAGGACATTTAATATACAAAATGGCGCACTCCCAAAATAAAGGATATCAATTTGTACTTATCAAAAAGAGGAAAAACTAAACCAAAAAGTTAAAAGCAATTAAAAAAAGCCAAACAACTCATACAAAACTGAGCCACCATGCATGAATGAGCAGGGGGAGGCCCACAGAGAAAGCACAGCAAAAAATGTGAGTCCCCTACAACATAACATGTAGATGGATATACAATGGGTACAGAACCAAGGAAGGAGAATCCTATAAAAAAGTGAAAACAGAATAAATCAAAAAGTGACCTTCTGATTAACCTTTTGAATGATTCTGTTCTCAATGGTCCTATACCCACTGTATTTCCATCTTCATGTTGTGGCGACTCACATATTTGGTTGTGATGATTGCGGTTCTCTCCTAATTATTAGTGCATAGGGGCTTAGTGTTGTAAAGGCGGGCTTTTGCCTTTTTTGTTTTTTTTAACTTTTGCGTTGTTTTTTTCGCTACTTTGGGAAATACAGAATTATATCCATTCTTGATATTTCGAGTCTACACTATGTTATATATACTGTGTCTTTCTTTCTTTCTTTCTTTCTTTCTTTCTTTCTTTCTTGTTACATTTATACATACTTATGCAGCACCTCCACTCCCTTTTTTTGTTATTGTATTTTTTGTGGTGCCTGTGGGTTTTTATTGTTGCAGTGATGATAAAGCTACACTCCCCATAATGCATACCTCTTGTGCAGATACTGAGTAAGCAAGGTATGCTGGGAGATTTCAGCTCTGAAACCTGCAGAATTCTGAATGCAGCTCTGCAATATACATATTGTAGTACAGGCTGTTACTTAATGCAAGATAAATTATGTCATGTATCAATGGGTACTCCCATTCCAATCATTTTAATGGTTAGCTTTAAACATGCAGGCAAAGGTAAATATAGACGTTTACCAAATTCTATTTTTGCTTCTCTTAGGTTACCGACCACCTCTCTCTTTGATTTTACAGGCTGTAGCAGTGGATAGGATGATGAAGTCACTCCCTGTGTGTTATCTGAAAGATGAAAGCTTGTTTACATTACTCACTGAAAAGTTTTAACCCTTCAGAGCTCTGTAGCCTTGTGCACTACAGTTTACCTCCTGTACTCATGCCACTGTAAAAGGATTAGCTAGGAACAGCAGAGCTGAGGAGTCAATCACTGTTGTATGCCCACCCATACAATAACCAGGAAGTGGAAGGAAGCCTGAAGCTGTAGAACCACCCACTGCCTGGCCAGAAAGTGGGAGCCTGAAGTTGTTAAACCATCCACAGCATGAACAGTAAATGGGAGCCTGGAGCTGTAGACCTGCCCAGGAAATGAACAGGAAATGGGAGCCTGAAGCTGTAGAACCACCCACAGCCTTAACAGGAAATGGGTTCCTAAAGCTGTAGATCCACCCACAGCCTGATCAGAAAGTGGGCGCCAGATGTTGTAGAACTAAGCACAGCTTGAACAGGAAGTGGGAGCCTGGAGCTGTAGAACCACCCACAGCCTGAACAAGAAATAGGAGCCTGAAACTGTAGAACCGCCTACAGCCTGAACAGGTAGTGGGAGCCTGAAGCTGTAGAACCATCCACAGCCTGAACAGGAAATAGGAGCCTGAAGCTGTAGAACTGCCTACAGCCTGAACAGGTAGTGGAAGCATGAAGCCACTTTTGGCTCTGTAAAACAGCATGGTGAGACAACTGCTTTAAGGTTACACTTCCAAAAATGCGTTTCCCTTGCTGACACTGAACAAACAGGATATGATGGGAGATATCAGCTCTGAAACTGCAGAATTCTGAATGCAGCTCTCGTAATGCAGGCAGTAGCTCAATGCAAGATAAATTATGTTATGTGTTTACAAAGTGACTTTTTATGTGGAATAATTCGATACTTTGTAAATTTTCACAATAGACTTCTACGGATCAATATAATTGTATGGTAGTTTATATCTGCAAAGGTCGTCTTTAGGAGATAATTAAATGGATATTAGATAAAAAGCCAATGCAAATTCCACTGAACTTTATTGTATTCAGCCAACCGAAAAAATTCCTGATGGGTCGAAGAAGATCATGTGCGGTGATTCTTAGCATATCGATACATACACAAATCCTCTGCAAATAAGATGAATCAGAAATCCGATAAAAATCAAATTAAGCAATGGCGCAGTGTAAACAAGATTGAAAATTGTAAGACAACAGGTAATTGACATAAGTGGCAATGTTTGATTACATAAACAACTTATTATTTTCACGTATCTGGGAGACAGAGCAGAAAAAAAAAGTCTTAATGTAATTACTTTTCAAATTTTATCAACAGAACAATTTGATATCGCTCTTTATACGGAATCCATTTGGGAAAATTCTGTTTCCACGGCAACACAGCCACAACGTTTAAATATAGCACTTAATATTTTAGGTCGTTCACTGGTACATCTCAGACAAGACATGTTTCATTTAAACAACTGCCTACTGTAATGTGTTAAATACAAAAATATATGTATATCTGCTCAGGAAATGATAGAGCCGCGGAGAAGAAGAAGAGCCGGGTTATTTATCGAGATATTTTCTGATGGATCCTCCAACAAGGAGAAGAATAGCATGAAGAGATGTCAGGTTTGGCCATTTTGTGCAACCACAATTTCCTACAAAAGTCCCGTAATGCAAAACTGATCACAGGCTTTCCTCAGTGATTAGTTATAAGTGATAGGGAAAATTGGGGCTACATGTATGCACGGGGCTGCGCCAGTATTCTGGTGTCCTCTCAGCAGAGCCGTATTAACAGTATTATGGGCCCCTGAGCAGAGCTGTGCATTGGGCCCCCCAACCACTCACAGGAATAAATATATACATTATAAATAAACTTATAATCTATAACAACATCATTTAGAGACCATATAGAGGTCAGACAACAGTTCAGGTATAACCTACAACACCACCACATAGAGACCACATAGAGGTCAGACACCAGCTCAGGTATAACCCACAACACCGCCATATAGAGACCACATAGAGGTCAGACACCAGCTCAGGTATAACCTACAACACCACCATATAAAGACCACATAGTGGTCAGACACCAGCTCAGGTATAACCTACAACACCACCATATAGAGACCACATAGAGGTCAGACACCAGCTCAGGTATAACCTACAACACCACCATATAGAGACCACATAGAGGTCAGACACCAGCTCAGGTATAACCTACAACACCGCCATATAGAGACCACATAGAGGTCAGACACCAGCTCAGGTATAACCTACAACACCGCCATATAGAGACCACATAGTGGTCAGACACCAGCTCAGGTATAACCTACAACACCACCATATAGAGACCACATAGTGGTTAGACACCAGCTCAGGTATAACCTACAACACCACCATATAGAGACCACATAGTGGTCAGACACCAGCTCAGGTATAACCTACAACACCACCATATAGAGACCACATAGAGGTCAATACATTACATGGAAATCCCTAAAGAAGCATTTATGCTATCTATCATACATGAAAAAACTTTGAGATTCTTGGTTCACATATTTTTGATCAAAAAATTCTTAAGCCGCCCACGAACTTACAACGTGATCTCAGGTCGGGCAGTCCTACGCTATCTTTACCTCTCAATAGAGCCAAATTCAGGCCTCTCACTGGGTCAACCGACCTCCATTATCCAGAGAGAAAGAAAATAAAAAACACCAAACCTGCAAGCTGCACTTTTATAACAGCCTATGAAAGTGGGCATAGTGCAGAAAACCAAAATGGAGGCACCCCTTCCTCCCCATATAGATGAAAAGCAATATACGGCAAATACAATGTATGGTTCTGCACAAAAAAACATTTCTGAAAAAAACACTATGCGAACCTGACATAGAGGTCAGACACCAGCTCAGGTATAACCTACAACACCACCATATAGAGACCACATAGAGGTCAGCACAGCTAGAATAACTCAAACCACAATAGCCACATAGAGGTCAGACACCAGCTCAGGTACAACTACACCACCATATAGAGACCACAGAATGGTCAGACACCAGCTCAGGTATAATCTACAACACCACCATATAGAGACCACAGAATGGTCAGACACCAGCTCAGGTCACCATCACATTGCAGTGTCTACAGCACTGATCTAACACAGAAGAAAAATAACCTCGGACATACAGGGACTCATAGGAGACGTCCTTCCTGAGTCGTTCTTTTTCCCTTTTCTTCTCCTTCTGTCCAGACCGCTATGATGACATCTCCCAGCTGTAACTTCTCCCTGCAAAAGTTAATGCACAAACATCTTAGAATTATCACTTTATCAGCATTTGCCTACCAATTCCTACCTCTGTTATGGGTGCCCCCCATTAAGTAAGTAGTGTTTCCCACCATTTAATAGGTAGGTAGGTAGGTATATAAACCCCCAGTAGTTATACAGATTCCAGAAGGTAGGCCCACTGTAGGTAGATGAACAGACCCCTGTAGATAGGTAATTATACAGTCCCACGAAGGTAGGTATATATGCCCCCTTGTAGGCAGGTATACAATCTCCTATAGGTAGTTAGGTATTTAAATATGCCCCTGTATTTATAACCAACTATAGATTGGTAAACAGCCTTTTGTATATATAGCCCCCTGTAGGTAGGTACACAGCTGTCCGTATACATAGCCCCCGCATACATAGACCCATGTACATATGGCCCCCTGGCTTATAGTCCCTGTATATATGGCCCCCTGTATTAGAGTCCCTGTATATATGGCCCCCTGTATTATAGTCCCCTGTATAAATGGCCACCTGAAATATGGCCCTCAGTATATTTAGCCCCCTGTAATATTGCCCCCAGTATACAGTATTTATCCCGCTGTAATATGGCACCTTTTATATTTAGCCCCCTGTAATATGATCCCCAGTATATCTAGCCTCCTGTAATATGGCATCCTTTATATTTAGCCCCCTGTAGGCTCCTCTGATGTAGAAAGCAAATAAATAAAAACGTTACTTCCCTCTCCGCAGTCCCTGCAGAGGAGCAGGCTCCCCCCGCCAACCCAGGAGCTAGTTTCCGACATACGCCGGGACGGTGCTCCCGGGATCTCATAGACTGGAAGCCTACGGGCTCTCAACTTAGGAGATATAGTGGCGCAGGAGGCGTAATCTCGCCTCCTGTGCTGCTTAATGATGCGGCGGTTCAGGGCCTCCTGCACACAGACGCGCTGCCCGGACCTGCCGCAGGGTCTGTTACTCCATTGGGCAGGGTAGGCGGCTGCCCGGCAGTGTCCCCTGTGCTCATGGGGCCCACGGGCAACTGCCTACCTTGCCCAATGAAAGAGATGGCTATACGTCTCAGCACAAAAACTGTCCCAGCTCTGTTCTCTAGATGTATGAGCAGACGCACTCCAGAATTAGGCGCCTTATCAGGCGCCTAATTTTGTAATGCACTAAAAATCAGGGGGCCTTCTGGGAACGTCGCCCCACAACTGTATGAAGCTACACTAATATGACTGTAGAACGGCAAAACTGGGCAAATTACTGCTGGAACAAGTAAACCAAGTTAAAAGGGGTCTACCTGAATCTGAGTTGTCGTAGTGGAACTAGATTTGCCATTAGGGCTAAAAACTATCAATTATTTCTTAACTTATACCATTAAAATAATACAAAAAGATTTAGAATAATTATCAAACTACCGTATATACTCGAGTATAAGCCGACCCGAGTATAAGCCGAGGCACCTACTTTTGCCCCCAAAACCGGGAAAACTTATTGACTCGAGTATAAGCCTAGGGTAGAAAATGCAGCGGCTACTGGTGAATTTTAAAAATAAAAATGGATACCAATAAAATTACATAGGCAGTGTAATGTCCCCCATAGGCAGTTATAGGCAGATATATGGCCCCATAGGCAGGTATAGGCAGGTATATGGCCCGATAGGCAGGTATAGGCAGGAATATGTCCCAAAAGGCATGTATATGTCCCGATAGGCAGGTATATGGCCCCATAGGGCCATAGGCATGTAATAGGCAGTCCCCCATAAGCTGATTATAGGCAGGTATATGGCCCCATAGGCAGGTATAGGGCAGGCTGTAGGCAGGTATAAGGCAGGCTGTAGCAGGTATAGGGCAGGCTGTAGGCAGGTATAGGGCAGGTATAGGGCAGGCATAGGGCAGGCTGTAGGCAGGTATAGGGCAGGCTGTAGGCAGGTATAGGGCAGGCTGTAGGCAGGTATAGGGCAGGTATAGGGCAGGCTGTAGGCAGGTATAGGGCAGGCTGTAGGCAGGTATAGGGCAGGCTGTAGGCAGGTATAGGGCAGGTATAGGGCAGGCTGTAGGCAGGTATAGGGCAGGCTGTAGGCAGGTATAGGGCAGGCTGTAGGCAGGTATAGGGCAGGCTGTAGGCAGGTATAGGGCAGGTATAGGGCAGGCTGTAGGCAGGTATAGGGCAGGTATAGGGCAGGCTGTAGGCAGGTATAGGGCAGGTATAGGGCAGGCTGTAGGCAGGTATAGGGCAGGCTGTAGGCAGGTATAGGGCAGGTATAGGGCAGGCTGTAGGCAGGTATAGGGCAGGTATAGGGCAGGCTGTAGGCAGGTATAGGGCAGGTATAGGGCAGGCTGTAGGCAGGTATAGGGCAGGCTGTAGGCAGGTATAGGGCAGGTATATGGCAGGCTGTAGGCAGTTTAAAAAAATAAAAAAAACAATCACTTACCTGGCTCCCCGCTACTTCGTCTCCCTCGCCGCTCCGCCTCCTCGCTGTCCGACCTCCCACGCGCTCTCCTCAGTCTTCTCGGCACAGGCGGGTGACGTCTTCAGGCCGTGCACGCAGCGTGATGACACACACTGCCTGTGCCGGAAACTCCGGACAGCTGCGAGTCTGCGGCCGCCCGGAGTCCACTGCGGAGCCCGGAGCGCTCGCTCTCTGCCCCGCAGTGGTATCCCTTCACCTATATGCGCTCCCACCGCAGCGTCCGGACACTGTGCGCTCACTCGGCCTTCAGTTATATGCACTCCCTGAGGAGCCGCATATAACTGAAGCGTCCCTGTCAGCGCCCGTGCCATCGCAGCGCCCGAGTGCCGACAGTGACTCGAGTATAAGCCGAGGGGAGATTTTTCAGCACATTTTTTTGTGCTGAAAAAAACTTGGCTTATACTCGAGTATATACGGTACATAAAATTAAATAATATAAATGAATTAAACCAATGCAGCATCGACCATAAATCCTATTATTATAGTGTTATCAGTGATTCCAAACACGTCACAGGAGGCTAGAAATAAACAAAAAGGCATTCAAATAGCATGTGGGTGAATAGAAACTGTGGTAGTTTCTATTCACTATGGTCGATTCTATTCCGTGACATGCTATTTTACATATTAGCAAGCTTGCCCCGAGCTGTCAGGAATTCTGTGGAGTTTTTTCTACTTTTTTACTCTTCAGCACAGACAGACTTAGCGCCAGGATTACACCTACGTCGCGCACGTATGTATGAATGGCAGAAGAACAGGTCCATACATACTGCACATTCTATACTGCTTTAAAGATATTTAGAACTAGCGTCTATGTGCCTAGATCATACATGTTGCCATTGGGGCGACATAAATGAACAGGACTGCGCCAGAAGTCTGGCGTATTTTCAGCCCGTCATCTAGCTCAGCCCCGTTCATTATATTTTTAAATCTCCTGCACGCCAATATCAGGCGCATTACAGAACACCCATGGCACTTTGTAATGCGCCTGATTTTGGGGGGCATGCGGGAGGCGGGGCGCACTACAACAGTATGAAGCTACAAATTTATAGCTTTAGTGCGGAAAATCCGGGTGCATTACTGCTGGAACAGGTAGAGCACTTTAAAAGTGGTTTACCTGAGCCAGAAATGTCGGTTCTGCACTAGAATGTGCTTGATTTATGACCCGCTTGTAGAACAGGTTCATAGATTCTGGCGCATTCTACACTATTCTTATGCACTTTAAAATTGGCGTCTACGCTCCAGAAATCATACATGTTACCCTTGGTGTTTTATTTACCTGCAGTGTCACCACAAGTTAAATGAAGTATTACACAATTCTCATCAACTTCAGTGGGCCGTTCTTGTAATTTATGGACAAATTGGGTCCTCCAGAGCTGGAGACACTCTTTGTAGTTTTTCTTTTTACTAAGTGATGGCTCAAGTAGAAAAATATTCTTATTTACTTACTTGAAAGTGAGTTGTTTTTTTAAACCCTAATGATCTTTAATAATGACTGAAGTGACAAAATGTAAAGAAATTTACACCCACAATGTGACTCACTGCATAAATCACTGTTTCATGGTAAATATACTTTTCTGTGTCACTTTCTAGAATAATTAAATGTTTTAATTACAGTTTAATCACTGGTCACTTAGCCCTCACAATGGGCTGATCGTGAACAATATTTCACATCTGCATGTCCATGGGATAATGTATCTACAGTGAAGGAAATAATTAATTGATCCCTTGCTGTTTTTTTGTAAGTTTGCTGACTGACAGAGACATGAACAGTCTATAATTTTAAGGGTTGGTTAATTTTAACATTGAGAGATAGAATATCCAAAATACAATCCAGAAAATCACATTGTATAAATTATATAAATGTATTTGCATTTTGGTGAAAGAAATAAGTATTTGATCCCCTACCAACCAAGAGTTAAGAGTTCTGGCTCCTACAGACCAGTTAGATGCTCCTAATCAACTCGTTACCTGCATTAAAGAGCTGTCTTATATAATCACCTTTATAAAAAGACTCCTGTCCACAGACTCAGTCAGACTCTAACCTCTACAACATGGGCAAGACCAAAGAGCATTCTAAGGATGTCAGGGACAAGATCATAGACCTGCACAAAGCTGGAATGGGCTACAAAACCATAAGTAAGACGCTGGGTGGGAAGGAGTCAATTGTTGGTGCAATAGTAAGAAAATGGAAGAAATACAAAATGACTGTCAATCAACATCGATCTGGGGCACCTGCAAAATCTCTCCTCGTGGGGTATCCTTGATCATGATGAAGGTGAGAGTTCAGCCTAAAACTACACGGGGGAACTTGTTACTGATCTCAAGGCAGTTGGGACCACAGTCACCAAGAAAACCATTGGTAACACATTACGCCATAATGGTTTAAAATCCTGCAGTGCCTGCAAGGTTCCCCTGCTAAAGAAGGCGCATGTGCAGGCCCGTCTGAAGTTTGCCAATGAACATCTGGATTATTCTGGGAGTGATTGGGAGAAGTTGCTGTGGTCAGATGAGACAAAAATTTAGCTCTTTGGCATTAACTCAACTCGCAGTGTTTGGAGGAAGAGAGATGCTGTCTATGACCTAGAGAACACCATCGCCGCTGTCAAGCATGGAAGGTGGAACATATGGTTATAGGGTGTATACATTATGTTATTGGGGTGATTCTCTTGGCTAAGGGCACCGGACACTTATTGCAACAGTGGGAGAATCGATGGAGCCATGTACCGTAAAAATCCGGAGTGACAACCTCTTTCCTCCGCCCGACATTAAAGAAGGATCGTGACTGGGTCTTCAGCAAGACAATGAACACTCACAACACACATAACAGCCAAGGCAGCAAAGGAGTGGCTCACAAAAAGCACATTCAGTCATGAAGTGGCCTAGTCCAGTCCCAGACATGAATCCATAAAGAACCTTATGGATAGAAGTACAAAGCTCAGAGCTGCCAAGCAGCAGCCTCAATATCTTAATGATTTAGATAATCGATCTGCAGAGAGGAGGGGACGCTCAAATTCCCTCCTGACCATGTGGCACAAACCTCCTTCACATACAAGAAACATCAGACTGCTGTGCTTGCAACAAGGGTTTTGCCACCTAGTATTAATGTCTGGTTTGCCAGAGGGATCAGAATACTTGTATTTGCTCACTGCAAAATGCAATACATTTATATTGAATTTAACACAATTGTATATACTTTTTCTATGATTTTATTTAGGATATTCTATCTCTCAATGTTAAAATTAACTTACTTAAAATTATAGACTGTTCATGTTTTTGTCACTGTGGAAACTTACACAATCAGCAAGGGATCAAATTATTTTTTTTCACTGCATCTTCATGTGATTATCTATCTATCTATCTATCTATCTATCTATCTATCTATCTATCTATCTGCTCTCTATCTTTTTCCCTGTCTAACTCTTTTCCTTTTGTTTTTACAGTGGTGCTAAAAAGATTGTTAATCCTTGGCCTGATATTACATCAGATTTTCACATAAGTCCTACAGCTACAAAAAAAAGAACCAAATCAAGCAAATGAGTAAAAAATTATAAACTTTATGAACTAATTGAGGACCCTAATCCAAAATCTCATATCTGTGAGTAAAAAATGCCTGTGAACAGAAAATTTGAAGGTGAAATTAGAGTCTGATGTTTTCAATAAGTGGGGTGACAATTATGTGTGTAGAGGCGACCTTTTCAGGATCTATCAGAGTCTGATCTCCACAACACACATTTTTGGAAGTGCATCATGGCACAATCAGAGGAAATTCCTGATACCCTCAGAAAAAGACTGTTGACGCTCATCAGGCTGGAAAAGGTTACAACACCATCTCTAAAGAGCTTAGACATCAGCAAATCACAGTCACACAGATTGTATATAACTAGAGGAAATCAAAGACCATTAAAAATCTCCCCAGGATTGGTAGTAAGGTGTATAATAGTTTGAGAAGTAACAAAGGAACCAAAGGTAAGCTCTAGGCAACTAAAGGCCATACTCACATTAGCTAATGTTAATGACTATGAGTTCACCATCAGGAGGACACTGAACACAATTGTGGAGACTCGAGGGCAGAAATGCAAATAGATAGAACACTGCTCTGCAACCATAATAGTTGCTGATCATATTTAAATGAGAAGCGTTTTGTTTGGAGAATGAGAAACATTGCATCTGGGTCAGGACGGCTTGCCATCATTGATGGAACAATGAATTCTGAATTATTCCAGTAGTTTGTAAAGGAAAATGTCAGGACGTCTGTCCTTGAGCTGAATCTCAAGAGAAGGTGGGTCATGCAGCAACACAACGGGCACACGAGTTGTTCTATCAAATAATTATTACAGAAGAATAAAGTTTAAGTTTTGAAATGGCCAAGTCAAAGTCCCGACCTTTATCAATAGAAATACTGTACAAGGAACTGGAGTGAGCAGCTAATGGGATAAAAAACAGCAACAGAGCAGAGTTGAAGCTGTTCTGTAAAGAGAAATGGGCTAAAATTCCTTCAAGCTGATGTACAGGATTCATAAACAATTAATGGAAATGGTTAGATACAGTTATTGCTGTTTGAGGGCGTTATACCATCTATCTATCTATCTATCTATCTATCAATTCAATATGTCTATCTATCTATCTCATATCTATCTATCTATCTATCTATCTATCTCAGATCATCTATCTCTCTTCTATCTATCTATTATCTATCTATCTATCTATCTATCTATCTATCTATCTACCTCCTATCTATATGTCTATCCAATCTCTCATCCTCATAATCTATCTATCTAACATAATCATCTCCTATCTATCTATCAATCTACTCTATTCTTATCTACCTCCTATCTAGTATGTCTATCTATCTCTCTATCTCATATCAGAGCTATCTATCTATCTTATCGTATCTACCTCCTATCTATCTATCTATCTATCTCATATCTATCTATCTCATATATATCTATCTAATTCCATCCTCTGTCCATTGACTCCTTAATGGACAACGTGTAGTATCGCAACACGAAACACGTAAGAATCATTTCAGTTTTTTATCTTGTGGAGCTTAATGTCTCATGTATTTATTTGAGTGCAAATAACATATTTTACACATACTTTCCCTAACCCAATAATCGACGTGGCACATTTTGCTCCTGAAAGGAGAGGTTGCAGCACAGCCAAACAGCAGTCTAGTAAAACTGTTTAACACTAGAAGCACAACATGATGGAGATCATTTATCGACTCCATTCTCAGTTTTTTATTTTCTCTCCTTCTCTGTATTGTCTCACTACATTCTCTATCAGAAATTCCGCTTGCGAAACTCGGGACTTTTCCTCAAATATGATTGAAAAAAGATTTGTGAGAATAAATAATTGGTGAAAAATTTGCGCGTTTTTTTCAAAATTGACCAAGAACTACTGAAGGGAGTCATTTTGACTCCTACTATATTTTGAGGTCCCTTTTGTCACTAAATGTTGCTATATAAGTTTTGGTGCATAATTTTTTACACTCTGTCTTATTTACCTGATGTTCATATAATCTGTAGTTCAATTTAACATGTCAACTTTTTACATTTTTCCTTGTGTTTTACCAGCTTTGTATTCTACTGTGTAATGCTGAACTAAATTGCTGTTTACTCTAGGCTCTTATCTTATGCGAATGATGGTGGTGTTTATTTCTAAGGATCTAGCAGATAACAGTATTCTGATAGTAACTTTAAAAATATCAGTTCAGCTGAAAGACAAAGAAACAGACGCAGACATACGACATTCTGGAAGACTCATACAGTATGAATGTGTTATGAAAATAGTTAGTTCTGTCCTGTCAACTGATTCAGACCACCACTTTTGAAGTGGCATAACGTGGTATTAATTTCTTTAGTTTTCATTTCATTATCCTATTTTTCAGCAGGGAACTATAATAGAAATATGGAATTTTGTGAGGAATATGTATGATGAAGAGCTTTTTGATAAAGGCCTCAGGATATTCTGGCTACTTTAATCATCTTCCATACCGTAGAATGAATCGGAGACCGACTATTCTCTGTATCAGGGAACCATGTCTTTGATACTACAGTGATGGAAGAATTCATTCCTCAGAACATATCAATGAATCTGAAAGAACTCAGAAGGAACAAATCCAGATAGGTAAGTTGTTATTTGTATTATTTGTTTCTTCCCACACACTGAGTTAGGGCCATGTCTATCACAAGCAGAATTCAGGCTGAATAGCCAACTGGATATTCTTGCCAGCAATACAGGCCATGTACTGCCCCGCTCATGGACCACATTACACTCTTGTGTGTAAAGTTTAGTCCTGAAGCTCCGCTCCGAACCCCGGGCTGGAGCCGCTGTCCAGGGACAGAGCAGCAGCTGCTTACAGCGCAAGCACGAGCTCCGTCCCAGACAGCGCTCCAGCCCGGGGTTTCGAGCGTAGGTTTCATTTTTTTTTTTTTTTATTGTCTTACAGGTATAAACTTTCCGCTCTGTAACCTGAGCGGGCCAGGTATGGGCCGTATTGTGTGAGAATTGTCCGTCGGATATTCCGCCGCTAATCCAGCCAGTGTGCACGGACTCATACAAAACAAAAATTTCAAATATTCATCAACTTATTTTCAAGATATTCTAACACATCAACTGGGGTCGTCGGGCTCATCGCAGTTATGTTGCCTCGTGACCATCCTCTGGTCGTGGACAGAAGCGCAAAACTTAGCAAAACGTCCCAGAAATGAAAGACAACAACAGGAGTAACGATGCGGCTAAGGTAAAGCACAACAAACACCAGAGAAGCGCGAATCTGAAGGATACTAGTTTTCAGCGGATGGTATTCTAAAGGAAACACCTGTGTGAGAAATTACGGAGAGCTCTGCCTGGATAGGCGTGACAGCCAAAATAATTCTTCGAGACAAGCACCTGCCCTACAGGATACCCGCCAGAAGAAATATCATTATCTCTGATATCAGTCCTTTTGAGCCTGGCGTTTATTTTTTGATTTCATATATATTGACACATCTCTCATTTAGGAAATGTACGCTGCAGAAGCATGCAGGAACAATAATTTTACCGTTTTACTCTATCTGATGAGGAGCTAATCATTCATTGCGATATGTCTCTGCTGCGTGGAATATCTGGCACGACCGTCACTCGATTAGCTCTTATATTTTGGTGTACTATGAGACTGGGAATACCGTTTGCAAAGCGACAATGTCAGGGACCGCTTTGTTGCTCAATTATGAGCGTTTTCTCTCTAATATTTGATGAGAAATCCTACTCGATCGGAGAGACTAGCAACTCACGGACAAGTTTGAGCTCTATTTCCTTCTTAAACTGGTATGTCGAGAGGGACAGGTTTATTGAAAATTGTATTGCGTGTTACAAACCTGTGCCCATACATAACGGTGAGTATGAGCAACTTTTCCAAGCAAGAACTAGGTGTCCATTCACACGCATAGTACGATGTCCTTCACAAACGCAATAATTATGGCCACAAATATTGCTACAGCTTTGATAAGGATTCAAACGTCCAAATGGGCTTCCCTTTCTAAGGCAAGAGAGACACACGCCGTGCTGAGGACCGTTTAGCTGACCCATGTTGTAATGAAGTTATTGGACCCTTTTTGAAAAAATGTCGCAATGTTACAAACGATATTTATTTTTACTTCATAAAATTAAGCTAACAGCTAAAAGCAAAGGACAACCATCGTGGGAACACTGAAGAAGATAGGCGAGAAGTGCCTAAAGAAATAAAATTCTCATGAAGAGGAATTGTAACAACACTAAAGTGTTTAGAAATGAAGACAATTTTTACACTTACAGTATATCAAGGAAAAGGTCAACAAAAATGTTGTCATTTTGAGTTCCGTCCATCCAGATGTTGTTGTTGCGTCTGATTCCCGCTAAAAAAACGTCCAGAATCGGGTAAAGTTTTTTGAGCAATGAAACAAAAAAAGGGAGTAGAAGTAGTGGATCAGATGGCACGAAAATATACCACAACGAACTGCACAAGGAGATGCCTGTTCATGCATTTGAAAATGCCTTAGACTTTGCGGGTATAAATGCATGTTTGGTAGTTTTGTGTGTTTTGATAATATTCAAGGCAGATTACCCACCAAAAAATGTCACCTCAAGTCCATTTTTGGCAAACGCTGTTGTGAGACAGCCGTTGAGTGGTCCTTAGTCACAATAGGGAAAATGGGTTCCACTCCCAAGTTATTTACATGCTCAAATGATGTTCAAACAAAATTTTGCCGGATCAAAGAAAAGTGCAGAAAAATAGATCTGTCGGCATATTGTACATACTTGTGGGTAAGTCTTTGTTGTGGGCAATGTACTGCCAAAATCAAGCAATGCCTAAAATGCAAAACACAAAATGTTTAGAAGGGAATTCCTGGCGCAATATTTATTTTATGCTCCCTCCAACTACATTTGGTTCTCCTGCTTTTTTGTTCTCAGTTCTATCTATATTTTTAATATCGGTGGTGATTTTTTGTTTATATGTGTGCACTTGAATAAAAAAAAAATTTGAAAAACGTCTATTAAAATATGTTTATGTTTCTGTATTGAAAAATAAGAAAAAGCAAAAAAAAACAAACAAAAGCATTACTGTTGGATCTCACAGATAATAAAAACATTCCAAAAAATATAAGATTATTAATAAATAAAAACACAAATGAAAACTCTAAAAATAAACGAAAACAAGCAAGATCACAATGAACTCCTTTCAGAAGTTCTAGGCGGGGTCACGAGTCCAGTAGCTCCTAGTGTTAAAGAGTCTGAGTATTTTTGAGCGAGTGGAACGAGTCTGCGATGTGTTTTGCCTATAAAGGTGTGTTTCTTTTAAGTGTATTGGAGACTAAGTTGAGAGGGAGAAGTCCTTGATAATCCTCCAGCGAAATACTTGTGTTTATTTATACCTGTGTTTAATTATTATTGCAGTACATTTAAATCTATCAGCATCCAATTCATATATATACTCTTCCTTAGCAACAACTTATTTTGTGTTATAAGATTTACTTTTATAAGTATTAAAGAGTAGTTAGTAGTCTATAGTTTTACATAACAAACAACAGTTTGCTGAGCGCTTGTTAGTCACGTGACTGTGTCAGGTGAGACTTGTGAGGTGGGATTCTTACCTAATCAACGAGCTTAAATACAGCTGTGTTGGCTGTGAGGCCTTTTGCTCCAGAAAGAGAGGTTGCCACGACAATTCTCTAACAGCATGTGGGAAAGGTTAAGCTGAGCATTTTGAGCGACGTGAACGAGTCTGCGATGTTTTGCCTAAAGTGTGTTTCTTTAATTGTTGGAGAATTAAGATTGAGAGACTTTAGATTTGGGGAGTTTAGAGGGACAGTATTGTCTGCTTATTATTAAAATTGTAATTGATATATCTTTTGTGGAACATCCCAAGAGTTCCATGTGTTGAAACGATGCTGTCCAGTGCACAACCCGTGCACATGTATGCCATCCTTCTGAGCAACATTCGAGGGGCATACTGATGTGCAAGATGTGTGCACATGCACATTTAGAAGCCCGATCCTGGATCTAAATAAGCAAGTGGCAACACCGAGATCCAGTTGCCAACTTGAAGCGAGTTTGCTGCTCACTACACTCACTCGCAGGTGTAGATGCTGGGGAGGGTGGTACATGGATGTCATTTGTAATCATGAGGCAGATAGAAGTGTAACAGTCAGAAAGAAGGTAGAGGGAAGAGTTTCAGAAGGCCTGTCCTGATTTGTACACTCCCAACGAAATTTTGCAAGATTGGCATATTGAGGTGGGATATCAGCTCAGAAATAGCGTTGCTGAGCAGCAAGACAATACCCCTGTTCCAGCTCCAGTAAGATGGGGAGTAGGTTGTCATAGGTCCAGGGCTAGACAGGTGCTAGTCAGTTGTGGGGACTCCAAATTATAGGGACACAGACAGGGCTCAACTCTGCACAAATCGGGATCGTCGAGCAGTCTATGTTGTTTACCTGGGGCCCGGGGTTTTATGATATATCGCGTATCCGGGTTGACCGACTGCTGGTGGGCTGGTGAGGAATCCAGCTGTCATGGTCGCACTTTGGACACCAATGACAAAGTAGAGGTAGGTGGAGTGTCCTTAAAAATGATTTCAGGGCACTTAGGCCAAAAGACCCCACAGGCAAGGACCTCCAGAGGTAATATTTTCAGAAATAGTACGTGTTCCACGAGCCACACCAGAGAGGCAGAGGGAGATTAGAGAGGAGAATCAGTTGGGCTCACAAATTGGTGTTGGTAAAGAGGGATTTGGGATTTTTGGAGATCTGGGCTGTACAACTTCTCACCTTGGCTACAGCTCTATTGCTAGGGAACTGGGCTGCACCTAAATGGGGGAGGGTTGCAGCTGTATTGGGGACAAAATGGCCAGGAAGATGAGAATAGCTTTAAACTAGAGACTGGGGGGAGGTTAACAACAAAGAAAGCATGCAAGATAGTGAATATATAGAGCTGGGAATTAGTAATAAATAAAGGGTTGGAGTGGAGGGAGGGTTTGTAGCAATAGTTAAAAATATCAGGGAGAAAGGAATTATAACTGAAAAATCGCTAAATTGCATGCTGACCCAATGCCAGAAGTCTGGACCAACAAAATAAATTAACTAGAATTACTAATAGCTGACGAAAAATATGACATAGTGAGGATAAATGAGACTGGCTGGACGAGGAGCTACGACTGGGCGTTAAGCTTGCAGGGTTACAGTCTATGTTAGGAAAGGATTCGTAAAGAAACGGAAAGGGGGTGGGTCGTCTCTATTTAAACATCCTGTTCTGGAAGCCAACACTGCGGAATATATCGGTACAGGTAATGGAACCAAGTGGAAATCAATATGGGAAAAAATACATGGTAACAATAAAAATATAATACAAATAGGGGTCTCATATAGGCCCCCAATATAACAGAACCCATAGAAATGTCTAGTACTCCGCAGGCAAATAGATGAGGCGGCTACTCAGACTGAGGTTATTATTATGGGCGACTTGTAACTAACCAGACATCAATTTGGTAAATCTGAAAACTTGTAGCTCTCACAAAGGAAACAGGTTTATTGTCCCAATAACTAATGATAATTTACTTTGCCAAATGGAGCAGAACCGACTAGAGGAAAGGCCCTTCTAGATTTAAATATTGACTAATAGACCTGACAGAGTAACAAAGGTTCAGGTTCAGGGCACCTGGGACTCATTATACCATAATTAGTAAATAAATTTCCGTTTATTCAATCTAATATTTTTTGTTTTTGTTACACCGCATTGAAAATTCGAGTAGACAACTGTGGTGTTGTAAACAAGTCACTCATGTTTGTCTTTGTTTTGACACATTTAAAGTTGACATCTTTACGAAAAATATTCAATGTGACTGGGAAGTCAATGGTTTTGAGTTTTTGTTAATAGTCTGAATGAATTCACAGCGCCTCACCCCCCAACCCATGACAAAGATCCTGCTTCTAAGAACCGTACAATTATTATTTTAATATGGTATAGTTTAGTTTTTTTAGATTAAAAAAAAATCTGATTTTACTTTTTCTTTTTGTACTAAGGGTAGTTGTCTACCCGCTTATCAATCGTTATCATAAAATAAGGTTGATCCTTTTTTACATTGTTGTTGTTTTTTTTTTACTTTTTTTTTTTTTTTTGTTTAATTGTGTTTTTTTTTTAGGTTTTTTTTTGTTGTGCGTTGGGTGTTGCAAGGCTAGTAATATGAGTTTTGCTTTTCTTTTTTTCATGAGGGTGTTCAACTTCTCAACCACTTCGTATCCAGACTTTTTATCATTTTCTGTTTTTCTATATATCTATTATATTTGCCATTCACATGCTTGGATCCTGACTATTTTGTTAATTTTTTTGCCTTTGTTCGTTCAAACACTCGTATTACAAGTAGATTTCGAGCTTTGGGGGAATAGTGCGGTGATCACATTTTGTTTGAAAGTATCAAATAGTTTTGAATTATTTCATATTTTTTAGGGAACCTCCTATCTTTTTTTTGATTCCGGTTCCCGGACAAAGTTTGACGGCTGGTTAAAAGGTTATATAGGATTGCAATACAAAATTATTAAAAAAATTCTAACCGGTATTCAATCTAGGACCGAGGTTCCCGGTTTTGTGTGTACCGAATTTTTTTCAGGATGCATTTTGTTTTTTTTTTGATTTGTAGGTGTTTTTTTTTTTTTTTTTGTGGGTTGGGGTGTTGTCGTTTTAGGGCGTGCGGGGGGCTTATAAGCGACAACTAATGCCAGTAGATTTAGATTTTTTCAACACCTCTTTGTAATGCGGTGCTCCTGCTACTAACACATTTTTTTTTGTTTTTCGAGGTTACTTTCGATTTTTGAATAGAAAGCTTTTCACTTTTTTTTTTTGCTTGTATACCTTTACTAGGTGCAAATTTCCATTATTTATCTCGAGAAATTACTCAAATCCTAATCCCTCGCCGCACTTTTTCTGTTTTTGTCTGTTGTGCGGGCGGTGTTTTTAATTTGTCTGTTTTTTTTTTATTGTTTTTCGTCATTGGGATTTGACAGCTCTGAATGTTTCATAAAAGGAGTGATAAGACTTACCAATTCTTACGGACGTCCCCTTCACCTTTTACTTTTTCCGACCGACTTTTAATTTTGGAGAGAGTTTGGTGCCATGTTTTTTTTTTTTTTTTGGATGTTTTTGGGCTTTTGGTGAGTTCGCCCTCGATTTTTTGTATATTATATTTTTTTACTTCCCCTTTGTTTTCTTACACCTTTAGGGGTATCACTTTATTTTTTCCTAACAATCATTGGGGTGACGTTGTTTGTGTTTTAATCACTTTCCAAACTGACGTTACAGATGATCTTATTAGTGATAGCAGGTGGTTTTTTTGGTTAAATATCTCGCATTTCTGTGTATTGTTCTTTATTGAGGTTTTTTGTTTTTTCGTCATGTTCTCTTCACACTACTACTCAACTAAACGATAGTCTTAACACATACCTTAACCGAGGTTGCCTGGCTTTTTATAGAAACCTGCCATAATTTTGAGTCCATGCTCCTGTATATGTTTTTGTTTTTTTTGTGGATTTAGTATTCGCGAAATATAGCCTACCTTTGCAAATATAATTACAGGTCTTTTTTTCTCGGTTGCTCTTTCGCTGTTTTTTTTTTTTTTTTCCGTTTCTGGCTTGTTTTTTTGGTTTTGTTGTGGTATCGCTGCGTTTTTTTTTTTCATAGTTCTTTTTGTCCTTACTTCAAGTTGTTTTTTTTTTCAGAGGCACCTCCTTTTTGTTGCTTTTTTTCGTCACGAATCTGTCCTTCCAATTTTTTGTATCCGAGGGCTTTTATATTATTTTTGGCTCCCCAGTAATGTGTTTCGCCGGGGCCTATTGTTCTTTGTATGTTAGCGACTTTTTTATAGACTTTTTGTCCAAATGCGTTTTTTGCAAAGATAGATGTGTATTTTTTCCTTTTCGGGGCTTTTTTGTTCGTGGAAAGTATACCTTTGTTAACTAAACATAGGACCACTGAAGTACTTGTCCTGGTGTCTATTATTATCCAAATAGGTGGCTGATATTTGGGGATTTTTTTTTTCTTTTTTGGGGCTTTGCGTACCGGTGTGGTCGTTTTGAGTTTTTTGGTGTTGTTGATTGGGTTTCTTCTTCTTTTAGATGGTGATGGGTAGGCATTAAATAAGGAATATTTAATTATCCAACTAAGTAAAAGATTACCGTGTGGATTATTTTGTATCATTGCATGTTCACCCTTTATCTTTTTGAGATCACATTTTCTCCTTTTTAGTTTCCTATAACAGATACTATCTTATCTAGTTTTTGTTATCATGAAGTACATTAATTTTCTTCGTAATGTGGTCGACAGATAGGTACTACGAGTTTTTGTTTCTATTTTGTTATGGGAATTTTAAATCCAGTGCTTTGTCGGTGTCGGTCGCCATCTTTGGTGTTGTTTTTTGTTTTTATTGTTTTGAAGTGAGGCATTTGCAATTGTTAAGGTTTTTTTGGGTAAACTGTATTTACTGCTTTAATAACTTCAATATTATGTTTTTAGGATAACTGGTCCCAATTGTTTTTAGGCTTTTTTTAGTTTTGTTTTTATTTATTTGTTAATATTTTTTTATTTTTTTTTTTTTTTTGTTTTAGAATAAATAATAGTTGTAAATTTCAGTCACCATATGTAATCATTTTATTGAATTACTTTAGATAGATGAAGACTCCGTTATAACCGCACCGCAGTTGAGATTAACAATATAGTGATCCCGAAATTCCTGAATAATCTGAGACCTAATTTGTTTATGGAAGTGAATTGAGTCTAAATCTTTTTTTTGTTTTTTCTTTTGGATTTGTTTTGGGAGGTGCGACTTTTTTTTAAGTATCTATTTTCTTTGTTTTAGTGGAGTCGATTTTTTTTGTGACGGATTTTTTTGTTTTTTTGTTTGAAATTTGGAAGTCGTTTTTATAGATTTTTTGTTTGGTTTAAAATTTTATAACTGATTAAAGAATATATATTAGTCTTTATCTGTGCACGGTGTTAATGCGTTAGAGGTCGAAATAAGCTAATTTCATTAGTTTTTACAATGTGTGTTTATATGGAAGAGATTCCATCCTTTTGAAATCTTGTTATGGGGGACAATTCACTTTATTAGAATTCTATAGGCGACAGAAAACACATTCTACACCCGTCATTAATTTTCTCTATTTTTTATAAATACAGTCATTTATCCTTGAATGCAATTCTTCGATGTCCATTTTTAGGTTTTTTTACCTTTTGTGTACTCTGGTAATTCTGTTCCGATTTTTTCCAAGTTATCTCTTCTTGGTGGTTTGGCCTTTTTCCTTGCTGCCTTTTCTAGTCAATATACTCAACAGAGCGGCTAACTATTTTTTTTTAATGGTACTGGGGTCAAGGATAACCAACTGAACCAGCGCCACATACTTTATTAGTACTATTTGGTACAGTTTATCACTATACTACTAGACCCAATTTTTGTTTTTTTTTATAGGTAGCCACCTTTTTTTTGGTTATGGGGTTTTAGATTAGTATTAGTTGTGCGAGCCGTTGTGTTGTTCATAAAGTTGTTTGTGTTTTTTTTTGTTTCGAATCTTTTACTATTTTTTGCATGTGATGGCTTGATCCGCGGTTGGGCGAGAACCACATGGATTTTCCTCCAAGCAATTGAGAGCCTTTTTTTTTTTTTTTGGCGAGGTTTTTTTTCTTTTTCCCACCCTAAAGGTTGGAATTTGTGCCTTACTTACTCACACTCTTTTATACCCTATAACTCCAGCTACGCCCTATCACTGATTTGATTTTTTTCCTACCCCATTTTCCGTTTTCGGGCGTATCGCTCAAATCATTACACGTCCTGGTTTTTGCTCACATATTTTTCACGCTTCCTTTCCTGTGAAGGAAACCTTCCACCTCTTGTAAGTTACATCTCTTAGTAACTTAAGCTCAGAACCACTCCACATTTCATGTGTTATCTTATAGCACTCCAAGTATGATTTATCATTATAAATTTAAAAGTACTCTTTTAACTTCGTTTTAATTGATTCAACCTTATTCGCTAAAAGAAAAATCTCAGCAAACAGATGTTTATAAAGAATGTTTCATCTTAAAGCGATTTTTAAGTGGTTTTCAGCTCGCTACCTAGACATTTTTACTTGGGTAAACACGTGGTTTTATGTATAGGATGTGTTGAGATGTGGTTTGGGTGTTAGTTTTTTTTTCTGGTTTTTAATTATGTATTGTTAGTGTTTTATTTTTATAGGGTTAAAGTTGGATAATTATATTTGGTGTCTGTTTTTAGGTATGATGATTTGAAAATGATGTTTTTTTTCTAAGCTGGATTGGGGAAGGATCCATAGAATTGCACCGAGGTTTTAGGATCACTATACTCAACCGAGTCGACTTCTAGATGTTATACACACTCCCCCGCAAAATATGTAACATCCAACTTCCACATAAACCTTACGACTATTTATGCAAGAAAAGGTATCACACGAAAATACAATTTAAATAAAGTGTCTGCCATTCTTATTTCGCTTGTGTATCATACTGATACTTGGACACTCTACTACTCTATGCAAAGTCAATCATATTCATCTACTACTCTATGTAAAGTCTTTCCACTGTGCTATCTTACAAACAAAAATGTTGTCAGAAAATGCCCTTAAAAATACTCCAACTCCATCATGCGAACACCACATGAGGCCTCTGTAATTTTTATGTGATAGTCATGTATGTAATTTACTTAGAGCTAACTGGTCACATTGAACATGCTATCTGATCTGCGGGCAGCATGTTGTAGAGCAAACAGAGCTGAGCAGATTGATGTATTGGGCTACATGTATGATTAATGGCACTTACACACCAATTTTTATGCGCACAATAATAGTGTAGAATGCGCCTGATTTATGAACCTGTTCTACGTGCGGTCTATAAGAATCAATCGCATTCTATTAGCAAATACAACATTTCTGGCTAAGTAAACCACTTTGAAAGTGATATCCCAATTTTCAGCATGTAATCGCCTGGATTTGCCGTACTGAAGCTATAAACTTGTGTTAGCTTTCGTTTTGGTTTCTCAGTGCACCCTGCCTCCCGCACGCTCCTGATCACGAGGCGCTTTACAAAGTGCCACGGGGCACTCTATAGTGCATCGCTGATATTAGCCATATGGCTTTTTATACCTAAACTATAGCAAAATGTTCAACATGTTTACCTTAGGTTTTGTTATGGAAAAGGCTTCAGTAGAACATTGCAATTTAGTATAATTTCTACCCTTTTTTTTTTGCTTATTTTCTGTTCAGGAGTCCAGTGGGCGGTATTATCAGTAATTCACAGCTGTTTCTGTATGCACACTCATGCAAAGAAGGCTGTCAGTCACTCACAAGACCACCCACCATTCCTTAACCAAAAAGAAGCAAAAATTTAAATGACTGAATTACAAGTCCTACTGAATCTTTTCATACTAAACTATATATCAGTCTGCTCAGCTCCAGCTGCTCTATAAATATGATGCTTGGGAAGATCAGAGCATGTTTGCAATGTGGACTGGATTGTCCCTTTAATAATCTAGGGCATTCACACATTATATCCAACCGTCAATTGCAACCAGGTGACATTAATACACATCATGTGTGTTCCCTCAATAAAATGCACAATCAACAGAAAAAGAGAACATCTCTGTGAGTCGTGGAGTTCCAGCCACTGAGCAAAATGGTGCAGATCTAGAAAGCAATTGTACTTATTTTATGCTTCCTATCTTTAAATACACTATGTTGTTTCCTCATCTACCTGCAGACCCCATTGACAATCATAATTTTGTCAATGGAAAAGGGTGTGGTTAGAAAATTGCATGGAATGTGACTCTACCATGGGTGCACCATCCATGTGGTAAGGTTACAATTTTACCTTAGGCAGCATCCTTTTCTGACTGCTTCGGTGAAAGCATTTTGGCACATTTACGGGTAACTCCTATACTTTCCCATTTCCGATTTGGCATCCCATGACATATCAAACAACAATGAGCTTTTAGAGCACTAGGTTGACAAGACCTTACATAATCCTTCCACATGAATGCATGGCAATTATCATGTTCAAAAGCTTGAGAAATACAGCAACCAGACCAACAGCAAAAACCACAGTGTTAAGCAATGCTTCAGTTTGTGAGTGTTAGAACATGACCTCTGTTGCTTTTTGGAAAGTTAAACCTTCATTGTAAATTACCTTGTCTCTATTGTCCGGGAAACCACTTTGTAACAGGCAAATTGCAAATAGTACCAGTGCGGAAAGGAGAACGAAACAGAAAGCAACAGCCCAATTCAGCCTCCTTATGCTCTTATCCAGAGCATGTATAGAGCCTGAGCTGGAAGTAACATGATTCCTCTCTTCTTGCAGCATATCATTGCTCGTTTCCATATCTTTACTGAGTTCTGTGCTCCCAGCTTCAGTCAGCACTGAGAAAGGCCTTTGTAATCATGTTCTCATGAGTCCTAAATAAAGGCACCAGCTCCCCCCTCTCCAAATGTCCAGTGATCCCCTCCCATCCTGTAAGGGAGTGTTCCGCCTACGGTCGATACTCCACACTAACTGAAGTTCAGAGCACTGTTTTAGGAAAGTCCCTGTACAGTAGGTGGTGTTAGGATAATGAAGTTGTGTGGGTTGGTCATAATGCAAATAGAAATGGAGCAGCACACAAGGGATTTAGCACCGAGAGTGAAACAGCCAGAGGGAAATAGCTCTATGTTAATTGCTCAATTTAACTTAAGGGATTTTTGCCGTTAAATTTGTAACCTACCCACCAGGTTAGAAGTGCAATGTTTATGAACAGTGACGTAAATGACATTTATTAGGTGCTGTAAATAGACTGCCGGCACTAAAAAGTCACATTGATAAAGTGAGAAATGTTAGCTAAGGAATATTATGTATTGTATCAGTCATAAAGGTGTTACAAGGTTATATAACAATTTTTTTTAAAAAAAATTCCCATGAACCAAGGTTAAGTACAGAGTACCATTGAGCAGTACACCAGACTGGCGGAAAAGTGCAGCACTGGTTTCCACTACTGAATAATGCAATATGTGGACATTTTTGATATATAAGGACTTGGAGTAAAGCAACCCTTGAAAAAGTGTCAGAGACTTAGTAAGATAGTAGATAAGGTTGGAAAAAGATACAGGTCCATTGAGTCCAACCTATGACCCTACAGTGTTGATCCACAGGAAGGTAAAAACCCCAATGAGCTGGATGCCAACTACCCTATAAAAGAGGAACAATTCCTTTCCAACTACAAATATGGCAATCAGAATAATCTCTGGATCATCGTCCTATGTCCAGAATTTATCAACCATAACCTGTGATGTTATATTTTTCAAGAAATGCATCTAAATCCTTTTAAACATTGTCAATAATCCACAGTCGCAACCTCTTGGCAGCAAGCTCCTTAGAGTCACTGCTTTTACAGTAAAAAATCCTCGTCTAAGATGATGGCGAAATCTTTTTTCCTCTAGATGTAGAGGATGCCCCTTTGTCATTGTTACAGACCTGGGTGTAAAAACATAGTGCATGAGATCTGTATACTGTCCTTTCAAATTCACTTCATAAATATGGGTCTAACAACAAATACCATTTTTTCCAATGTAGTTATAAAATAGAACTGGCAATATCTCATTGTTAAGTCTCTCTGTAGCATGACAATATACCAGACACACATAGTATATGGGTAGCATGCAGGTGTGTAGGAATCCTGATGGAGAGGAATGCCACTGCTACCTCTTAAAAACATACAGTTCCTCCTACTTTAGATCACATGCAATATATGCCCAAAATGCCCACGTTTGTTATGACTCATCATTTTTTTTTTTAATCACACATTTATTTGCCCACTTTTGATTCCTTGCAGTTTCTAAACAGGGTTATCACCGCAAAGCATATTTGTCAGCCTTTTTTCTTCCTATCCTAGAAGATTTTAGCTCTATTCTCAGAACCCCCAAATCTTCCCAGGATCACCACAAAACTGCCAGGGAACACTGATTTTCTTGGGTAGGTCTTGCAGAAACCACTCCCATTTTGTATCCTGGCTTCAGTAAGTGTCCTGGATAAAACAGGAGTGTTGACAAGCATGCCACAAAGCAATGTCATCTGCTTGATCTAGACCAATTTCATCACCGTGATCTAGACCAAGAATAGACATACCATTTTTGCAACCCGTGCAGCAGCACAGGGGCCATGTATGTGAGAGGACCCATGTTACCTTGATATAGCTTCCTAATGTCCATTAAATTCATGTAAGAGATTAAGCTAATAAATTGCATAGCTCACAGTTACTGGTGGATTGCTAGAGAAACATGAGAGGGTCCTCTTTGATGAGCTGTTGAAAAGCAAGATGTCCATTTACTGTTTTTGCAAAGGGTCCCTATGCTCTCTATGCCCACCCCTGATCTAAACAACAGCATGTCATCAAGTCTCCAACCAAAATAGTCACACTAGAATTAATCTTGGTTCACATCTACGTCGGGGGTTCCGTTCAAAACAGAGGTGAAAAAGGACATAAAAGAATCCATTCAACAAAAGACATCAACGGCACCCTAAGGACCTTATTGATGACAATGGGTCCATCAGGTTTCTGCAATTGTTTAGAGGGAAAAAATAGTGCAGTTTGCAATGGAGATTCAGAACCTCCAACGCTGATGTGAACAAAGACTAAGGCAAAGAAAATAAATAAATTTTCAAAAATAACTCATTGTTATGAATATAAAGATGAATCATATTTACCATGACTTTTGGATATGGGATGAACACATTCTCCTTTGGAGTAAAAATGGCCACAGTTTTATTCAAACCATATAAGTACAACAAATATGGAAGGAGTCAGGTGGAGTGCTAAGCAATTGTGCGATATTCCCAGCTGTCTGACATGCAGTACCTTGCCAGGCAGCAATAAAGGGGCGGCACGCTCTGGCTGCCATTCTAGCAGAGCCAGTACATTTTAGGGGCACCAATGACCCTACTGAAGATCGTCACTCCTGATTAACCACCGTGCCCAGCCCTGGATGACATTGCCATTATACCATCCTTAAGGCTGGCCATTTCCAAAGCTCAGCCTCTTCACACCATGAGTTTTAACATCTTCTATTACTTAAAATTAGTCCACCATAACTTGACCTGCAACTTCCACCTGACTCCTGAACCGCAACATAAAAGCTGTGACGGGTCATAATACCAAGATGAATATTTTTTCCCTTTTTTTGACCAATTCGCAAATTCCAGACTCACTAGAAGTCATCCTACAGCACTCAGGAGATGAAAAAACTCCTGTGGAGGAAACCTCTAGGGAACCATGGCTGAAGGATTGCCCTTCCCTTGGGCTTAAACTGATAATGCTAACACAAGTAACTCATCAGTATCATAATAACTGTGTCTGAAACCAGGTATATAATAAAGTCAATATAAAACAATACAATAATACATTTATCATTGTTGAGATAATAGCTAAACACAAGCTTCAGACCATTCATTAAAATAGGGGTGGGTGGGAGGGACATCTTTCATTGACTTCTTGGTGAGAGAAAGAGGAAGAAGAAAGAGAAGACCGGAAGTTATATCTATATCTAAACCCAACCCACCTCACAGTAAACTCTTCCCCATCCTCATACTCCTCCATCTCATATGACAACCACCCCTGCTCATAACTATAAACTTCACAGACAGGAGCTTAAGCACAATGCAGGGACTATAAGCTGCCCTCTCAAAAATTATCCCCTTTGCTCAAAGCTACTTACAATAAATATACTATGCACACACTGAAACCATCAGCTTAAATACTTACAACTATAGAGCCAAAAAATCCCAGACTATACGGAGCTCTAGGTTCCCCCCTCCCAAAGTCATGTTCCCCCTTCGTTAGAGCTTCGGGGGGTTCTTTTGTGATGTTCAAATACACCATAAAGACTGAAGCCTAGCTGTAAAGCTGAGTGTGTCATCTGCTTCTGCTATGTATCATGTGCAAATATATCTATAATTCAGATTTTTGTAATATCATGACCTATTAGGACAAGTGATAACATTAGCTTTACTACATTTCATTTTCATTGCAACTTCAAAGCCAGATTCACAACCTCCTTATATTACCTAAATTTCTAGTCATGTTGCTGTAGTTCACATGCATACCAACATAGTATAAGTCTTTTTACACAAATAACCCTTTTGAAGCTGTAGCCAATTTTCTTTATCACAAAGGGGAAAATAATCGTTCCTGTTAAATCAATAAATGATTTCCAGCACCAATGACTCATCTTGCACAAGTTAGTGCACATTAACTATAATTTCTTTTAAGAAGGAATCCGGACCCCTTTTGAAATCTCTCGTCATATGCAGTATGTCTTCTTTGATGCCTCAATAATTTAATTTGCCTAGTCGGCAGCCGCGTGGTACAGGTTGCTGCAGTTCAATTCCCTTTCTGAACACAAAGTGGACAGTGTTGCGGTGGAAGGATAGCGGTCTGATTATTTAATTTTATAATTTAAGCCATGAAATTCTACTTATATACAAAGGATGACTACTTACAATAATGGTCCCAACCCTTACTTGGTAATAACAGAATAACAATCACTACATTAAAAATATTCTTCTGTGTAGTTTGGAGACATGTTAGATTGAGGGGGATGTAGGACCCAGTTGACTTCTGTCTTCCTTAAAGATGTTGGGTATCGCAGGGGTCAGTATTGGGCCCTATTCTCATTAATATATTCATTAATGACCTTAAACTGTTATTACACAGTAGAATATCAATCTATGCAGATGATACTAAGCTCTGTAAAGTAATCAACAGAGTAGAGGGTGTTTTATTATAAAGGGATATGGATAAGTTAGAGACCTGGGCAGAGAAGTGGCTAATGAGGTTTAACACAGATAAGTGCAAGGTTTTGCACATAGGGAGGAAAAATCAATTCCATGATTACTTGTTAAATGGAAAAACGCTGGGTAAAAGTGACATGGAGAAGGACTTGGGAATCCTGGTGGACAGTAAACTTAATTGTAGCAGCCGGTGTCAGGCCGCAGCTGCCAAGGCAAATAGGATTGTGGGGTGTTTTCAAAGGGGTATACAGTAGATGCGCACAATAAGAACATTATTCTCCAATTATACAAGTCACTGGTTAGACCACACATGGAATATTAAGTACAGTTTTGGGCACCCGTGCATAGGAAATACATTGTAGAGCTTGAACAGGTACGATGACGGGCAACAAAAATAATAAAAGGACTGGATGGACTGCAATACCCAGAAAGATTAGCAAGATTAGGGTTATTTAGTTTAGAGAAAAGACGGCTTCGGGGGACATAATAAATATGTTGAAATATATTAAGGGCCAATATGAGATCTCTCCCAAGATTTATTTATACACAGGATTTTATCTAGAACAAGGGGGCATCCTCTGTCTAGAAGAAAGTAAGTTTCTACCCAAGATCTGCCAGAGGAACATGTCATGGTGCATTCACTAACTGAGTTCAAAAAGGGTCTGGACGCATTTCTAGAGTGTAATAATATAATAAGTTATAGTGTCAAAGATTCTGAAGAAGGATCGTCGATCCAAAGAATTTATTCTGATTGCCAGATTGGAGTCAGGAAGGAATTTTTTACAAACTATGTAACTATGTGGAATTGGATCTGACTGACCCCACTGACTACAATTGGGCAATCTGAAATCTGCAACAAAGGCTTGCTATATTTGACATGTGTGACCAGGCCTAAATATGTTTCCTTTTATTTGAACAAATTGTTTGGAATTGTTAAAGGGTTAAAGTGGCAATAGTCACTTTCTGACTGATACTGTTTTAACGGGTTCTCCAATTAATATATTTATATATACTGTATATAATCACCTCTGCTCTCGAGGTAATCACTCTCTGCCATGCTTTCTTTTGGTCTTTCTTTGGAACAGAACATCACCACTGCAGATGCTAATTGGCTACAGAGGTCACATGCCATTTGGTAACATCACCGCTCATACCACTTACCTCCAAACGGTGATGTTATATATATTTTTTTTTTATTGGACAACCCCTTTAAGAAGACAATCTCTGACTGGTACTGATCATAAGGGTGTTCCTGAATAATTTAATATAATAGAGTAATGCTGTTTCTGGATGTACTATTTAAGGAGACCCTTTCAGTGATAATTGGAAAACCACAAATTTGTGAGATTGGAGTGGCCAGTTTTTAAGGGAAAGGTTTTTGTGTAATAAGCTTTCCACGTGTGTCACACTGTAATCTCTATGAAAGGAATGCTGCAAAGCAGCCAGCTCTCGTAGGTGTGTATTTGTTGAAAGATTGTGTAGGCAGCACTTAACCCTGTTCTCTGCCAGCAGGAGAGATCAGTTACTGTTGCTACAGAGATATTCTCTCAGGCCAATCTCTAACGATAGAGAATGGTAATTCACATCTCATTTGGCACCATATCACGTTCTGCCAAACGTAGCACAATGGTTTGCACTGCTGCAGAGTGTAGGAGTATTATTGGACAAAATAAATACAAGCCCATTTGTAGTTTCAACATATGTTAGCTTTTTGTTGATTTTTTAAATCATTGACCTCATCTACTGTTTAATAACATTATTTGTAAAACTGAGAAAGACATAAATCCTTCCAGTTGGATTAGTTTGCAATGTTGATATAGAGAAAGGAAAAAAAAAACCCTATGAGGCAAAAATCTATCTTCCTCATCTTGTGGGAAGAAAATATTTACTGACTCCAAATATGAGAGAATCCTCAGTATTCATATCTTCTAATATTGTTACACTCAAGAAAGACCCCTTTTTCAACTCTATTAGTAAATTCACTATAACAACTTCCTCTGGCTGATATGTAACCAGTCTTAAGGTACAGAATTCCTTTTTATATTGGTGGTGAAACAAGAGGAAGCCCCATATTATAGCTACAGTCATGGGTATATGTACTGTAGATTATGTGAAAAATCTCTGTATTGACCTTTAAATGACCATAACATTAGATCCATTGAACTAATAACATTTATTACCTTATTACTAGAGATGGGCGAAGTTCTCAAAAATTCGATTCGGTGACTTTGCCGAATTTCCTGACAAAATTTGTTTTGGTCCGAATTGCTTCGGGACGAATCGCGTTAAACAACTATTTCCAGGCTGCACAGAGCCTGCAGGGTGCTGTAGAATGTTGTGCCATGCTTAAATATGCAGAGGGAGCTTGGTTTAGTCTTCATACAATGTTGTGTTTTAGTATGACACGCATATGACCGCTGCTGCTCTTAGAATCGCTTCACTATAAAATTCCCTGGGCACTTAAGAGAGCAAAACTGACAAAAAAACTCAAGCGGGAATGTAGCCTGATAAAGTCATGGCAGCGAAAGCTGGAAATAAAACAAGCTGAGGGCTCAGGTGGCAACATCAGTGACAAAGAGTGGAGGTCACGGCAGCAGCAGCATGAGGTCAGAGAGTGGCACAATGACATTCTGGAGGTGGCAAAACAGTAGTAGGCCACAGAGTGGCACAATGTCAGAGAGTGGAGGTCATGGCAGCAGCAGCATGAGGTCAGAGAGTGGCACAATGACACAGTGTGGATATCACAGCAGCAGCATGAGGTCAGAGAGTGGCACAATGACAGAGTGTGGAGGTGGGTGGCAATACCAGTCCCTGGTAAAGATGGTGGTAGGCAGATGGAGAAAATGTCAGCAGATGTGTGGCATCAGGCGGGTGGCGGCATCAGAATAGTGGCTGAGGCAGGTAGTTTGAACCCAGACTCATTTCTCACAGTTTGGGTGAGGCGTCATGGCTGATGTAGTCTGACGCTTAAGGCATTGGTGTGTGGAAATCCTGGCCGATCCACGCCTGATTCACCTTGACAATGGTCAGTCATTCCAAATTTCCCATGGACACGCGGGTTCTCCTTGGGGTACCGCTGGCCCCCGCCGCACTGAACACCCGCTCTGATGCCACACTACTGGCCGGGCAGGACAGCTTCTCCACTGCAAACTCGGCAAGTTGCGGCCACACATCCAGTTTGGCTGCCCAGTAGTCCAGCAGAACTTCTAACTGGGATGGCAGAGTGCTGTCCAAGTAGGCCACCACCTGTTGGTCCTGCTGCTGCTGGCGACTGCCCTCCTCACTCGGCGGGTGAAGGAAGCTGCTCATCCGTGACTCCAGACTTAGGTTGCTGCTGATGGAGCTGGTACTGCTCCTACCCCCCCACCTTCCCCAGCAGCCGGGACAGTAGTATGTGAGCGCTGAAGAACCCCCCCGGTCAGACCTGTCAGAGGAGGGACGATGCCGCACATAGGCAGCGGCCAACTGACTACGGAGGATTTCCCTATTGTATTTGAGTTTGTCCTCCCTCTCAGCAGCTGGGAAAAAGGCTTCCATTTTGGACCAGTAGCGAGGGTCTAATAGGGTGGAGAGCCCGAAGTCATCCCTCTGGCGGATGGTGACTATTCGGCTGTCACTAGCCAGGCAAATCAACATGCTGTGGGCAAGCTGCACAATTGACTCCGAGGGGCTCCCTGCCTTCATCTCCACTGTATACTGCCACAGTGCTTGCGGGTCATCTGCCTCGTCTTTCTCATCTCCATCTACCTCCTCCAGCTGCTCCTGCTCCTCCTCTCTTGTCACCTGGGTAGAAAATCCACTCATTTCACCAGATAATGCTTCTGCTCCAATGTCCTCCTCCTCCAGTTCAGTCCCCACCGGACTCATGTGGCCGCGAGATGTAGTCGCCACGTCTCCAGTCCCCTGCCCAGACAGATTTTTCAGCATCTTTTCCAGGACATGAAGCAGAGGAATGACGTTATCCGATAGTCCTGGCGACTGACAAATGACGTGGCCTCCTCGAATGGCCTCAACAAACGGCAGGTGTCACGCATGAGCTGCCACTGGCTGACATCAAAGTTACACAGGGGAGTACTCCTGTCCGTCTGGATCATCAAAAAATCGTGAATGATCTTTCTCTGTTCATACAGTCGGTCCAACATGTGCAGGCTGGAATTCCAACGGGTGGAAACATCGCATATCAGAGTGTGTTGGGGGAGGCCGTTCTGCCGCTGCAACTCAAGGAGGTTGTTCCTGGCTGTGTAGGAATGGATGAAGTGCATGCACAGTTTCCTGGCCATTTTCAGAATCTTCTGAAGATCGGTGGAAGACTTCAGGAACCTTTTCACAACCAGATTGAACACCGAGGCAAGCCAGGTGTAGAACTGCGTGACACCGCTGTGCCCTACACATGTGGTATGATGGAGCAGTACTTGTGGAGGCTGAGATGGTGGTGGTTGTGGAGGAGGAGGAGGCGGACAAAGGCACAGGAGCCGCAGTTTGACAACGTGGAGGAGAAAGCGGCATCTCCTGTCCAAGTTGTTGGTGTGCCTGGGCAGGAAGCACATTCACCCAGTGGGCAGTAAAGGACATGTACTGGCCCTGACTGTAGTTAGTTCCAGACGTCAGCGATGCTGTGCACCTTGGAACAAACCAATAAGCTCAAGGACTGGCCCACCTTCTGTTCTACATATTTATGAAGTGCTGGTACTGCCTTTTTGGAAAAGAAATTACGGCTTGGAACTCTCCATCTCGGCTCGGCACAAGCCATTAGTTCTCTGAACGGTGCAGAGTCCACCATTTGGAAAGGGAGGGACTGCAGTACCAACAACTTGGACAGGAGCACGGTCAGCTTCTGCACCTAGGATGGCTGGACGCATACTGTTGTCTCTTTGCAATCGCCTCGCTGAACGACTGCTGGCGCCATGAGTAGCGAGGAGCAGGAGCATCTGGACCGGGAGATGATGGCAAAGAGAAACAGCTTCCTTCTGCAGAGGTGGTGGAGCCTTGACTGGCTGCAATGGCATGCGTGCCACTGGGCGCTGCTGCTGCTGTTGCTGCGGCGGCAGGATGGACCACCACATCTGAGCCACGTTTCTCCCAGGCCACCGGATGGTGACGCTGCATGTGTTGACGCAGGGCCGTGGTGCCAACGTTAGCTCCCTGGCCACGCTTCACTTTCTGCCCACAGATTCTACATATACCCATATTCGGCTCCTCCGGTGTCTTAGCAAAGAACTGCCACACCGCCGAGTATCTGATTTTACCGCCAACGCTCCGCACTGAGTGACTACTACCACCGCTGCCTCGCTGAGCCCCTGTGCCGCTACTTTCTTGGACCTGCGAAGCGGGTTTTCTACCCCGTGGCCGCTTGGCTCCCGACCTCACACTGCTGCTACCCTGCTGACTTACGGCCACACAACCCACTTGCAGGCTGCGCCGCTGCCTGACGCGCAAGCTGACACCCTCTTCTCCTGACGATGAAGCCCTTGCTTCACCCGGCTCCCAAGTGCGGTCGGCTACATCATCATCTATTTGTGTTTCATCGTCACTGCTGTCCTCATCACCGGTCTTGGTATGCAGAGGCTGACCCCTCACAACATGACCTCCCATGCCACTCTCAACATCTATACTTTGCCGCCTACTGCAAGAAGCAGGGGATATTGGCCCCATTTCTTCGCTGCCAAGTAGCTGCTGATTGCCCTCCTCAAATTGTTCATCCTCGCTATATAGTGGCGCTGAGCCCAGACTACATAGTAGATCTCTGGCTGAGGGAACTGGATGGGACAGAGGCGGGTTGAGGACAGGTGAGGGCCGCTGACCCGCTCCTGGGCCATGCCAACTAAGGGTTGTGTCTGAAATTCCCACCGACTCTTGGCTGGGGTTGTCAGATGTCATCTGGGAGGGACCTATTCAACCAATTAAGAACCCTTGGATTGCTGAACACACACGCCGGTAGATGACAGCGGCAGTTGTGGCCTCACCGAGTGACCGTGGCTGCGACGTCCCCTTGCTGTGCTGCGACCTGGGCCTGCTCCAGGAATGTTTGTGCCTCTGCCACTCGGAGGTGAAGAGCCTGCCACCTCTCTGTCTGACATACTGTTTGTTCTAAAATGTACAGACACTGTTTGATGAAGATATCTTTATATGATAAATACACACCCTGTATTTGACTCCAAATGAACCCAGTAACAAGCTTGGGTAACCCTTGGATATAAATTGCGCTCCACAAATGGCCAGGAAAAATTTACTTGTATGTGCCGTTTAAAAACACTGTGTATTTTTTCTGAATATAAAAGCACAGACAGGCTTAATTAACCTTCGGTTATGGATTATGGTACAGGCAAAATGTCTTCTTTGACGGTGAAAAAAAACGTTTCTTTTAGTGACCACAACAGCAGAACAACGCTTAATTTACCCCTGAATTTAAATTGCGCAAAAGAAATGAGCAACCAAAAATTACCAGCTTTGTAGCGTGTTAAAATGGCGTGTATTTTACGGTACAGAACAGCAGACAAACTTGTACTTAACCTTCGGTTATGAATTATGCTACAGGCAAAATTGCTTCTTTGGCGGTGAAAAAGAACGTTTCTTTTAGTGACCACAACAGCAGAACAACGCTTAATTAACCCCTGGATCTAAATTGCGCAAAAGAAATGAGCAACCAAAAATTAAGTGGTATTTGTATTGTAAAAACGCTGTTTCTTTAAATGAATACAACAGGAACTGGCTTAGATAACCCTTGGATATTCTATGTGCTGAAGAACTGAGCAGATAGCATTAAAATGTATATGCAGCTGAATTGGACGCACACTGGACTTCAGTTCCAATACCCCACAAAATCCGAATTAGAACGTAAGAGAAGCAGTCTCTGAGACAAGCTGTGACACCCCCAAAAATCGCTGTATAAAAGTGAGTTTAGTATGAGATATCAGCAGCAGCAGCACCTTTCCTACTCAGTACAGTGAGAGCGGTATGAGCTCCCAGCGTCGTGCCCAGACTTATATAGTGCGGTGACATCACAGAATCCCGCCAGTCTCTGATTGGCTTCATCTCTGCACATGTCATGTAGGCTACGCCCTTCTTCCTCCCAGTCTTCTTAGCTCCATGTAATGCCATATGCTCGCAGCCATTTTATCAATCAAAAACACGCTGCGTTCCCGCGAATTACCCCAAACTTCGACTTCATTCAGAATCGAAGTTTTCCTGAAATTCTAAACGAATTCCACTTCGTTAGAATCAATTCACCCATCTCTACTTATTACATTTATAGAGGTGTGGCATATATTAGGCAGCAAGTTAAGTCAGTTCTTAAAGTTGACGTGTTAGAAGAATGAAAAATTGACAAGTGTAAGTGACTTTGACATTAATCAAAATTTGATGGTTAGATAACTGGGTCAGAGCATTGCCCCAAAACAAGTCTTACGGGGTGTTTTCAATGTGGAGTTGTTGTTACATAGGAGGTTATGGGAGCCCATGAAGCAGAGAACGAATATGCGCGTTGCTGTTCTATTCAAAGTATATGGGGCTATCTCCATTGTTCTCATCTCATAAACTTTGAATGGAACATCAGTGTGCATGTTCGGTCACAGCTCCATTCAAAGCCTCTTGCAGCGCTATCTCTGTGGGAAAGGAGGAAGGAAACAGAGCCTTTTATGACTATCGGTCCCACCGTTGGGATCTCCAGCGATCGGTCATTTATCACCTATCTTTTGGATTGGCAATAAATGTCAATGGTGGCACAACCCAAGAGCTACTGTAGCGCAAATTAATGAAAAGAATTAATGCTGACTAAGATGGTAAAGTATCCAAATACAGAGATCTTCACTACTTGTTCTGTTTTGAGCTGTGTAACTAGAGAACAATCAGAGTGTCCCTGCTATCCCACCACCAAGAATGGACACATGAAGATCAGATGAGGACCATGAAAAAATGGAGGTCTGACTTGATAAATCAAGTTTTCTTTTACATAATGTTGGGAACTGGGTGCATATACACCAGGATGCAGTACTGTAAAAAAGTGCGTGGAGACAGTGTGATACTTTAGGGAATGTTCCAATGGTAAATGTTGGGTACAAACATTCATATGGATACATTGACATGCACCACCTAAGCAGTGAAAATTGTTGCAGACCAAGTACATGCTGTCAGGGCAACATGTAGGCAATGACCTTTTTAAGCATTATATTGCTCTTGCCACACTGTAGAAAACTGCTCGGTAATCGTTTAAGGAACAAAACAAGGAGTTTAGATTGTTTGCTCAGCCTCTAACGTCCCCAGATCTTAGTCAAATTGAGCAAGTTGTAGTGGAATGTTTTAAAAACCAACATGTTGCGGTGGGATGTTATCGAAAAACAAGACTAATCCCTGGAGGCATTTCCTGGCAACTTACAGGACTTACACCATCTGCCGCTACCATTTTTAAAGAGGTTTTATCATTTCATCATTTGGCATCTGTTTATACTGGTCGCTAAGGAGAGCTTATGAGATAGAGGAGCATGTTTCTCCTCCCAGCAGGGAGTGTCTTCTCTGCAGACACGCCCCAAAGAATTCACATGAGAATTCATTCTGTGTGAGCGTGGGGGGGAGGGAGAGATTCTCAGCTGTCAGAGACTAAGGAATCATTGGAAGTGAAAAGCTAAGTGTAACTCGATAGTATATATCTACATTTCTTGCTCTCTCTACATACTTTGTAACTAGAATGGGCATTTGACATTCAGGACTCTGAGAAAGATGGGTGATTTTTTTTTTTCTCTCTCTCTCACACACAGTGATATATCCTACAGATTATTACAACTCTGACCTCTACATATCTGCAGAATAAAACTATACACTTTATCTGTTTCTGTTTACATGGGACTACACAAGATCTCTCTCTCTCATGCATGTTCCTGAATACGACCAGGGGCAGGACCTGGGCGTAACCCAACCGAAGCTCTCTCTTTGTTCCAAGAATGAAAAAAATAGCCCATTCTCTTAAACCTTAGCACTTTGCTTATGATAACCAAGGGCCTACAAGCTTAGATTTTTTGTCCCCGCCTGTTGAACTATGAACTTTGAAATGAGAAATCCCCTTTAAGGACTCTTTTAGATGTCTTGTGGAATCTATGCCTAAAGAGTCAGAGATGTTTTGTACTGAATGAAGGGGACATACACAATATTAGGTTTTAATGTTATTTTATACAAAGTTAATAGGTCAATCCTTATGTTATGTTCTATAGAATACTTTATTGCACAACATGCAGATGGATACAAACATGCATAAAGTCAAAGAATATGTAAAAAGCTAGGTAGGGGATTCATGGAGAATTCAGGGCAAATAAGTTAATAATAAATAAATCAGCGGCATCAGTAAGAACAGAACTCAGCGAGGCGTGAAGTCACGTCACAGGCAGTGAGAACAAAATGACTGATGAGCCAGCGGAACAACAAAAGATGCAGGGCTGCTAGGCACAGTTAAGAGCTACAGAATCTCTGTATGAGACTTGGACGACAGAGACTGGCCATCAGATAGCTGAATAACTTAAGCTGATGAGTGTTAGCTTGAGATCCTGGGGTGGCTCTTAGGCAGGGTGTTCTCATCGCTCCTTGCTGGATAGAGCAGAGGCAAGATTCCAAACCGCCAGGATGTCTAAGCGTGCAATGCGCGTGACAGAATCCCCACTTGTTTAGCTCCGGCTCCCTCTCACTCAGACGCGTTCCTGTAGCTATGTGTCATTATCCGGCTAGGATCTTGAAACCGGACACCGGACAGGCAGACGTGGTGGCAAGTTGTGCTACCCCACTGGATGGGCAGGCGTAGCACTGGACACTGAACAGGCAGCACATGCGCACTGTGAGAACCGGTCGCGATCATTGGCAGACGTGATACATTGGACGCAGACAGAGGATACGGTCAGCAGATAGGGCACTGGTTCCCGGAGGACCGTCGGCGAGAAGTCACGCTGCCAGGGTCACATGGGACAGGCAGAGAAACGAGTGGCAACTAAGAACCTATCCCACACCACACTCCCCCCCCCGCCTCGCCCGCCCCTCCAGACCTACGCCTCCTCCCCCCCCCCCTCCTCACCTACCACACCCCCTCCGGAAAGAAGCGGATGTGGCATTGGGCCCCGGGCAGGTGGATATGGCACTGGGTGGACACTGGAGGATTGTCCTGAATTTTTTTGATGGGACCATCATCCGATGTTACCGCCATAGGCCACAAAGCAACCTGCATTCTAAGAAACTATGAGTTGCCACGCTAAATACGTTCAGCAGAAAAACAAGGTCATGGACAGAAGAATACATGGAGAACGTGACCTCATTGGTCCCATCGATCCATTTTTCAAGGCCTGAGATTATCTAACATTTTCTATAGAAGACTTTATTGCACAACATGCAGATGAATACAAATGTGCACAGAGTCAAAGATAATAAAAAATAAACAGCTGGAGGTTGAGGATGCAATGGGGAGTGCTAGAGCAAAAAAAGTTCCAAAAATAAATAGGGCAACAGCAAACCGAAGAATAACAGAGGCTAAGAGATACTAGAAGTTCAGAAGAGGATGGGCTATATATAGAGAGCAATGAGTTTGGTCTAGTGAGATGTGCCGTCTGGGCAGGGTTTCAACCGTGCGCTTGCCGAAAGTATTATAAGAGCGGAAGCCAGATTCTAAATCTGCCAGACAATCACATGTGCATTTTAATGACACCCAACCACAGAAAAGTTGGGTATAAATCCTAGCGAAAGGATAAAACAGTGGCTTTTATTTGTATATATCAAAATAATAAAAAAAGGAAATAGTAAATTACATAATGCTTCACCATATTACCTAAACTAACCAAATTTTCAAATCCGTACTACCACTTATACGTACTATATCACTGCAAATAAAGTATCGCCTGTTAAAGACCTAACTTTTTATAGTGTCTATCTAAAAATATTGAATATCTAAATCACTATGTATTACACAATATGCCATACCTCGGATGATACAGCATCTGTGAAGCTATCCGAGTCAGTGGTCTCGTAACAGCCCGATAAAGATCGGCTCCGCTTTATTGACAGACAAATATGTCACTACATGCTTGCTACAGACAACAATTTGAATCCCAGCTATACCGACGTAAAGTGTTTCCCCCATCAATATTAGGGTTCAATCAGGGGATTTCAGAAATTTGATACTTCACACTCGTGGAAAGAGAAGAATACGTAGTAACAACGCATATACTACAACACATGTACTTCCCTTTTAGTGGTTAGATAAGGTGGATTGATACTTAGCTTAAGTGCTGCCAGGTATAAAAGACGATAATTTCCCGCAGCTCCTCCTAGTATGCTGTGTCACCCAGATAAGAGAGGGATTCTCAGCGCAAATTGTCTCTGTCTCCCTAGAATATTGTCTTAAATGGGACACCGCAAATGTCTTATAATATATAAGCCCAGTGTTCTGTCAAGTAAGTTCTATATTGATTTATACCCCGCATTCCAGTGTTCCCATGAGCAAGTGCGCGCGCGCCATTGTTTCATGACTCTCTTGGTTTTTACCGGCGTTCCTGGCAGAGGTTCAGATGACTGCGCATGTACCGGACGCTAAAATACCTGTGGACTTTATCAGGAGAGTGGCATAAGCCGGAAAACGACACCCGCGCTTATGGCTGAGTAAGCCTGGTGCCACCAGAACCACGGCGGCGGCCGCCAGGGCGTAGTTAACAATGCACTGCGCATGTCAGGAGGAAACATAATGCACGTATCTATCCTAGGCATCCTGGTATCAGTACTCAGCAAACAAGGCTGGACAGTTCAATGTATCATAACCACATAATGTCTCAACATGAAGACTAACGCCACGGAAGAGTCAAACCATGTGGCAAATGTAGTCTTGTTAGCTTGACATCACACTCTCTCTGCCGATCGCACGTACGAATGGCTAATAAAAAAGGACTAGAGTGTGGCGGACATCTATAATTGATCTCGTCCTGAGGACAAATATTAATGACTAGCAATCACTCACTATGATAGGTTGATATCAGGCTTAAACTTTAAAACAGGGCCTCAAAGAAGACATTCGGGGTACACTAAATTAGATGATCTGTCTACCTCAGTGACATAGATTTATCAAGTGCTAAGTCAATCAATATGAATACGTAACTAAAAATTAGAATATATGATCAATATGATATGTGTCAATGGGTCAGAGTCTTGAAAAGAGTCATATAGTGGTCCGTCTATGGAGCAGTAGCGAAACAGAGCAAAGCTATGTCGGACAGGCCCAATGATAGATGCTATTCAATAAAGGGCAAACCAGTAAATTGCAAAGTTTCATTTAGGGGGCACCTTTGGTTGAACGAGAATCCATACGATATAACAATGGGTTCTCGCTTACGGCAGGAGGATTCGTCTATCCCATTCCCATCCTCTGGGGGTATGGTCTCACCAACTTTTATAAATCAAGAACAAAGCGCCAGCTAGAGATTGCATTGTTCACCATTATGTGATGTTCCCCATGTCGCAGCTACTGCGTGTCTGCATTCTATTTCGAGTATATCCCCCAGATGTTTCACCCACCTCCTGTCTTTTAATATATTCTCTTTGTTTTTTGTCCAGAATATTATTGGAACGTGGGCAGGGGCATGTAATCATATAAATACTCCTATCTGCTCTACACAATTGTGGCAAAATCACGGTTGAAATTGTTTTCACCATCGTTGAAGACACCTTGTGAAAGGATTTGTGTTAGCGCGCGAGCGCTCCGTACATGGACAAGGCTACACAGTCTCTGCCCATCATTTGGACATAGCCCATCGGTTTCTCCGTTTCTAACCCACAGTGCCTTGCAGAGGGTAATGGGTGTATAGTGGGGACTATGTGTGATCAGTCTATCTTTAATTGATCTGCCCCTCACGCAAATAGACTGCAAAATAGTCTCAAAAAGAACATTCGTGATCTTGGTCGAACAGGGACTACCCATTTCACAATAATCTCAGATAGAGAAGAATCTAGAGCTTGTGTCGAGCACTGGATACGAGGACAAGTCTATAATTATTAGAAACCCTCGCCGAAAAAGGGGGTGAAATAGATGTCTATAACTATAATCTAAGTGACCATTAAGTACAAAAGCATGATGTGTGGGTAACGTGTTCTAATGTCAAGGACAAAAGGTATTATGAAATTTTATCTATGGACACTACAACAACTTTTACTACAGGAAGTAGAAAGGATACTCGTAAGAGGGTTTAGAGCATGGGCCTTATTCACATTACAGAATTCAAATTCAGATGCTTCTACATCCCAAAATACCGACTTTTATTCCGATCCTATGAATCCTTAAGGGCTGTACGCCATCTTACTCAGGTCGACCCATAGTTTCTAGGGTGGGATCAATTACGCAAATGTAGGAATGTCTACAGTAGATAATATCTTCAGGACTGTGTCGTAATACATTGCCATTCATCACATAAGAGATTACTTCAGATCTGTTCGTGTGACTAGATGGGATTAGGATTAATAAAAGAAGTACTATTGGGTTTTATTAGACGTTGGAAATGAAAAGCCTATATAGTAATATCCCAAGCATGAAAGAGGTATCTAGGCCAGTCGAATATTTTTTGTTCACAAGAGAGTTATAGAATTGTTCAGAGCTCATAATGCTTTTGTCATTAGAACTACTTGATTTTGTACTGTCGCGTAATTATTATTGTGTCTTTTGCAATAAGACCTTACCACGCCAGACTCAGGGGTCACCATTGCAATGGGGAGCTCTTGCGCTCCCCCGCGTATGCGAAATCTGTTCCTGGGGTGGTGGCGAGGCCTACCCAGGTTATCTCCAAACCGGTAGGATGATCAATGGCCCCCCCAGATATTTTTTTGGGGGAGGTATATCGATGACATCATCATTCTCTGGCGAGGGTACAAGATGTCATTTTGAGGATTTGTTGCACAATACGTTAACAAATAAACATAATACGGTATGCGATTTCACATTTGAATGCTGGAGAGATGTTTACCTTTCCTGGAAGGTCCTTATCATTAAAGATCTGAATGGTAATATATCATTACAGCAAATGTTGTATAGGAAACCGTGTACAAGCAACGAGAAACTAGGTTTGCTACCATTGGAAAGAGTTTTGTCCATGCCGTGATTACCCTGTAAGTGGAGGAATACCGATAAGGTCAATTTCTGTGAGTTAGAGAATTACTGCTTCCAGAGATGAGGATGTAAAGAGGCAGTCAGAGGTATGTTGAGGAGAGAGATTTCTTAAACGAGGACTATCCATAAAAGTCCTTGAATCAGATCCGTTTAGGGCATGCGCACAAAAACGCACTAGATAGTGACACGCTCTATTACGGTAAGTCCCAGGCGATAAAATGAGACGCAACTAGAGCAAAGTATAGTTGCAACCTTCGATCTGACGCTCGGAATTCTGGAGTATCAATATTCCTTCAAATAAAATGTATTTGAGCCGGCATCGCTTGATTGTGTGTGACCAGAAGAATCTAGAAGGTATACCTTCCTCCAACCCCCTCGTGATAACTTCTCGCGGAGGGGCAGATGTCTATTAACAGATAGATGATGTCCATAGTCCTACCTGAATGACACCTACCCTCCTCAGAATGGATCTTGGTTAGAAAAGGAGACCGATGGGTACATGTTCAATGTGGGCAGGATGTGTCAGCCTGTCCATCGTACGTACAGCAGAACAAATTCTGCACAAGGCAACAAATGAAATGAACAATTTTTTTCCGTGATTTTGCCAATTGTAGTGGACAGAAGGAGATAGTTTATATGCGTGTACATGCCATCTGCCCACACTCAATTATATTGGGACTAAAATGCAAAACTGAATATGTTCTAATAAGAAGTGGTGTGAGCTGTGAACATCTGGGGGCTGCATACGAAATAGAAGAGACACGCCGGGTAGCTCGGACATGTGTGGAGAACATCATAATGTGTGTAATGGGAATCGTCATGCGCTTTTTGATCTTTTAGGAAGTTGTGATCGACCATCAACCAAGAGGAGGGGAATGGGATAGGACGTAGATCCTGTGTTAAGGAGGCCCAATGGATTTATAGTATGGATTCTGTTCAAACCAATAGGGCCTAAATGAGACCTTTGTTTTGGTTGCTTTATTGAAATAGACTCTTCATTGGGCCTTGTCCACATTGCTTTGCTCTGTTCGCACCTCTCCATAGAGGACCACTCACTATTGGACTACTTTCAAGTCTGACCATTGAAGTTGATACAGTGCATACTCTTGTCATATTTTTATTATATTCTCATCGAGCAATTACTTACAGCTTGATAATCTAGTGTCAGCTGTGGACAAGTGAATATTTTGTACTCCGAATGTCTTCTTTGGCCCTGTTTTAAGCTCTGTATTCAACCTACGATGTTGTGTTGATATATAATATTTGCTTCGGGAAAATCCAATTATAGATGTCCCGCACATTCGTTTTTATTACCATCTCTATCATGGCAGATGCAGGGGGTGGTCAGCATAGAACAAGTACATTTGCCAATACGGTTTGGACTCCGTGAGCAGTTTAGTCAGTTATGTGTGGTTATGATACGTAAATTTGAACTGTTAGCGCAGCCTTGTTTGTTAGGATGAATCCACAGGAGGCTAGTTTATAAGATACGGCATTATGCTTTACCTCCTGAGACTTATGCGCAGTGCATTGAGTTGTATAGAACGCCGGGGCGCTCAGCGTGGTTGGGCAGGCTCTTCTGCTTCATGAGGCGTTATAGGTGTCGATTTGTACGGCGATGCCGAACCGGAAGTCCAAGGTATTTTACTTTACGGACATGCGCACTGTTGAACAATCCGGTACTGCCCGGAGACAAAAAACAAGCAGCAGGGAAACATGCACACTTGATCTTCAGTGGAACTGGAATCATTCGTGGGTATAAATCTCAATTATTACTTACTTGCAAACATCTGGGGGCATTATATATTACTATACATTTGCAGGGGCCATTTAAGACTATAAAGGGAGACAGAGACAATTTTGCTCTGTATCCCTCTATAATCTGGTGCCAGCATAACATAGAGGAGCTGCGGGGAATTATCGTCTTTTTACCTGGCTAGAGCCACATTAAGCTCATTCAGTATCAGTCCACTTATATAACGGTAAAGGGAATAGTACATGTGTGTAGTATTGCGTTGTATATAGCGTGTATACTTGTTTCCACAGGAGAGAAATTTGTGAATCCTCCGGATTGAACCTAATATCTGTATGGGGAAAACGCTGTCTGGGATAGCTTGGGATTTAGAAAAGGTGTCTTAGCACGAGCATTGTAGTGAATTGTTCTGTCATTAAGCGGTATGTCGGCTCGCTTTAATCAGGGCGATTAACTCTCACTGACGGGATAGTTACAAACAGTTATGCGCTGTATCATGTCTAGGGTATTGCAGTGGTAATACATAGGGGTTAGATTTTAATATACATCGTAGATACGCTATCTAGTAAACAGTTATGTTTTAAACAGGGATTATTATTTGGCAGTGCTTCTATATTAGGTTTAAATACTTCTGTTTATATAGAATTTGTGTATTCTCTTATATTATGGTCCAGCTTTTTTAAGTGGCCCTGTGGATAAAAGAAATGGGCAGGAACTGAGGGCAAAGAGCACTGTGTTTTCAGACACTGAGGTGGTAGAGTCAGTACAAAGTGATTCTTTCAGAACTTGAGAGTGGTATTTAAAAAACAAAATACACGGGCAACTTACCGATTTCAATATCAAGTACTTGTGGAAGGCACAAAAACTATTAGAAGCGATTATTATCGAATCACGCTCTGTATACCTTAGTGGACTTCGTATTTACAATAAGTCCCTGCATTAGATCACTGTCTGAATCTTTGTTGCAGAGTGGGAAACACGAAAAAACTCTAGATAGTTCAGGTACGACTTATGCTAAATGATCCTATTAAAAGAGGGAGAAATGTAAAATAATTTAGATAAGTGTACTGCTACATCGCTAGATGTAACTTGATAGAACAGGCATCTCAAGACTTGTAGAGGGGATCCGGATTCACTTGAAGAGAACAAAGCTTACAAAATTTCATAGAAAAATATCGTAGACAGGATTGAAGGACACGGGAAACGTAGACAATATTTAGAGGGACCTCCAAGAATTGTTAAAGATGGGAGAGCCTTTAATTGTTTTAAATCAAAGGCCCCACTCCTACTGAGCGATTAATGTGCATCTGGACGCAGAATCTTCGATACTAACTTTCAAACTACTACCAGATCTAGGGGAGGGAACACAGAGGGGACGTAGACTAGAAAAATGGGATCCTACCGCCAGACTCCAGTGGAAGGGGAGTAACATATGACTATTATGACTCCTCATGCATATGGCAATGCCAATAAACCCCTACCCCCCCTTTTTTAGAGGGTATGGAGAGGCCCCGCATCTGGCCTGCTGGACATGCGTTCAGAAATAATAAACCTAGACCACATCAGATAATCAATCTTACAGATAGACAATTAAGTAGTAGAGAATTACAGATTTTACTGAGGGGCGGAGCTTTTTCCCACTAACTGTACCAAGTATAGTGATTTTTGTCAAAACTAAGGATCAAAGATGTAAATTCTATTTGTGTCGTAGATAGATCAAAGTGGCATATAGATTTTTAAAATAAATGATAAGAGTCGGGTGCCAGCAGTTGGTGCCGCGCAACGACACTGGGATCTTGATGGTATACTGCACTTTAGTGTCCCTTTGGAGGAGGAAGAAATTAGAGAGGGAGCAAATAAATTGAGAACGGGTTTTGAAAAGTGGTGATGATTGCCCCCGAGTCAGCTGGATAAACTGTGAAATTGATTTATTTTTGCAAATAGTCTCAAGAAAGGGGAACTTCGTGATTCAGTTGGCGAAACAGGGATGCCATAGTCACATAATCTTCAGTTGAGAGGAAATTAGTAAAGCTTTGTCGCCGGCACTGGAACGAGGACAAGTCCTATAATTATTAAACCTCCGTATAGGAGGGAAAATATAGATGTGACGTACGTAAATCATAACACTGTAATAACAAATCTGTGTGAACGAGTCTTCTCAAGGACAAACAGGTCAGTTATGAAATTGTTATCGATGGACCCATACAACAAACTTTTACTACAGATTAGAAAGGATACTCGTAGGGGTTTAGAGAGGGGCCCTATGTATATAGAATCACTGTACAGATTCAAATTATGATGCCTTCTAATTCCCCAAATTGCGAACTTTTTATACGATCCTCTAAGGTTTCCATAAGGGCTGTACTCCACCCTTAAAGGCAGACCAAGATAGTTTTTTTTTTTTTTTCCAGGTGTCGTGGATCAATTACGCATAAATGTGGATCTACATAGATAATATCTTACAGGATTTTCGTAATTACATTGCCAGTCTTAAGACATAGATGATACTTGTCTGATCTTTTGCACGTAGGACTAGATGGGATTACGGTTTATAAGAAACGTACTATTGGGTTTGCTATATCGCGATAGTTAAAGCCTTATATAGTTACTATCACACTGAAAGAGGTATCGCAGGCAAGTCGAATATTTTTTGTCCAGACAAGAGGTATTGATATTTCAGGCTCATATTGCTTTTGGTGTCATTAGACTACTTGTGATTTGTACTGTACGGCATAATTAATTTTGTCTTTGCAATTGAGACCTTTCCACCAGTCAGGGGCACTGCAGATGGGGGGAGCTCTTGCGCTCCGAGTATGCAGATGCTTGTGTTCCTGGGATGGTGGCGAGGCTTGTCCCAGGTATCTCCAACGGGTGATGATCTAGGGCTCCCACCTGATATTATTTTGCGGGGAGGTTTATCGGATGGACATCATCATTGTCTGGGAGGGTACAAGATGTGTACATTTTGTGGACACGAAAATTGAGCAAGGAAGTATTTTTAGAATTATTCAGGAGCACTCATCAGGCTGCGTACTAGCTGACTTATAAGGGGCAACCTTAACGGCAGGTATTCTTAAGGGACACTGCTGCGCAGGAGTCATCACTACGCTCAATATGGGGCAATCTCATGGACAGGTATAATAGACGGGCAATACAGGCAAAGGTATTTAGACAATAGGGACCACAGAGCAGGCATATGGGGCGCTCAGGCAGGCCCGCTAATGTGGTTCGGATCATGCCCAAGCGTATTGCGGAGCTCCACTGCGACAAAGGCTAATATAGGGACCAAACAACAACTGGCAGAGTTTATAGCTAGGGTACAACAGGCAGAGCACACATAGTAAGGGGGCTCAAGGCAGCGCGGTATAGGAGGCATATGATCTTGACTGACGGGGTACCAGAGGTGTGTGGTTTGAGCTAGGGGATTATGGCTGGAAGTACTAGGAGGCCCATCATGGCGAGAGTTGGGCAGGCCTCATGCGACCAAGACGAGCTATCGCGCAAGGCCATCAGGCTGGCCGTTTGGGCTGAAAAAGGCAACTATGACCCAGCGATGGCGGTCCAACACACATCGGGCAGCGACAGACCTTTAGGCCGGCCCTACTAGAACGCAGCGCGTCATAACCTAACGGGGACAGCCCACCAGGCAGCGCAAAACATGCAACCTATAAGTGGGGTCTCACAGGCAAGGCTATTTGGGGCCCTAAGGCCCAGTACAGCTATGGGGAGCCACAGGAAACGGTCGTATTACACCCAATTACACCCCACAATAAACGGGCAGTACCACACAGGATGAGATTTCATACCGGGGCCAACTAGCTCAGCAGGCGCCCAGCATGGAGGGACCATGGAACCCAAAAGGCACCGTATTGAATCGGAGACTATGGAACATTTTTGTTATAGACCAAACCGGAGCTCCCACGGACAGCCGAACACACTATGGACGGACTCCAGGGACGGGGACGTATGGGGCCCCCACACAATGCGCCGGACGTCTCCCACACCCCCACCATGCCGGGCCCACAGGAGCGCAGTTTGGGGCCAGCCCCAGGCAGTGAGCTATGGCGGAGCACATAGGCACGGCAGTATGGCCGCGCCACAAGGCCAGGCGCCTACCCATGGGGCCCCACAGGCCCACGAGACTTGCTCGGAAGCCGCCGCCAAACATCGGGAGCGACAATCCACTGGGGCACACACGGCCAGAAACGCGCCATGCCAGGTTCGGGACACAAGAGCCTGGAGTAATTGAGGATCTAACATCTGGCTGCGGGGTGGGGGGAATTCCCAACCATACCGGCCCCTGGCAGGTTATTCAAGGACCTACACCAGGAACTAATGAACCAGAGCAAGTTTTGCGGCCGCTCTCCGCGCTGGCAGATATGGGGGGAGCGGGGGGGCGGTCACTGGCACCGATCTCGACAACACCCCAAGGAGATGGTCCCTCGGCGGACAAACACTAACTAGGAAACATGCAAAAGGTGCGGACTTCCACCAAGTACTAAAACCCACCGCGAAACATATGCGATGGACTGCATGGCGGGAAACCTGACAAATTGAACTTGGATGGCATTATTCCGGGGGCAAGTGGAACATCGCGACCCGGATGCGGGGCCGGCCCCCACCCAGGCGAGCGTACTCCGGGCCCCGCCCAGGCCAGGGTTAATGGGCGGACTCTCACTTGAGCTCGGACGCCGGTGGCCGAGCACCCTTAAAGGCAGGACGTACTTCGGAGGCAACACTTCTTCAGGAAGGCCGCTAATCAGGGCCGGCACTCACAGGCATGGCAACTAAATGGGCGAATCCCAAGAGCAGGTCCAGCTTCACCCACATATGCCGGAAGCGCCCTACCCAGCGCAGACGCAGTTATGGCCGTACCCATACACTAGGCAACAGTTGTGTCCTATGCGGCGCCCACAAGGCTGGCAGTCAATGGCCCCACGGACATCAGATCAAGGGCGGATTCCGCGTCGGAGTATGTTGCACAACTTAAAAAAAACAATCTCGGTATGCATTTTCACATTTAAATTGCAGGAGAGATGTTTACCTTTCCTGATTCCTTCATTATTTAAGATATGAATGGTTATTTCATAAGATAGTATAGGAAACCTACATCAAACTAACAGTTTGTTCCATTGGAAAAGTTACCATCCATTACCCTGTAAGAGAGGAATACCGAAAGGTCAATTTCTGGACTTAGAGAAACTGCTCCAGAGATGAGGATTTTAGGCGACAGTCGGTATGTTGAGAGAGAGATTTTTAATCGAGGATTTCCCATAAAAAGTCTTGAATCAGCCTTTAGGCATGCACTCTCAAAACAAAAATGGGGACAGCTCTATTACAAGGGTAAGTCCCAGGCAAGATAAAAGAGACCAATTAAGAGCACGTCTAGTTGCAACCTTCGATGATGAGAAATTCTGGAAGTCATCAATAAATCTCAAAAAATATTGGGGCATTTTGATGTTGGACCAGGATCTAGAGGATACCTTCCTCACTAAACCATCGATAACTTATCGGACGAGGGCAGATCATATTAAAGATAGATTGATCCATGTCACTATACACCATACCATCTCAAGGCAATTGGTTAGAAAGGAGACCAATGGGTATGTTCAAATGTTGGCAGATATGTGTAGCCTGTCCATACTTACATCAAACCAAATCCGTCACAAGTGAATCAAATGGAAACAATTTTTCATCCGTGATTTTTCCAATTGTTGGACAGAAGGAGTAGTTTATATGTGTACATGCCCCTGCCACTCAATTATATTGGAAAAAAACAAAGAGGAATATTTAAAAGAAGTAGTGGGTAACATCTGGAGGGGGGATCTACGAAATAGAAGGACACGCAGTAGCTCGACATGTATGGGGAACATCATAATTGGGTGGAGAATGGTGAAAGCTCTGCCGCTTTTTGATTTAGAAGTTGTGAGACCATCCCCCAGAGGAGGGGAATGGGATAGGACGAATCCTGTGTAAGGAGGCCAAATTGGATTTATCAGTATGGTATCTGTTCAACCAAGGGCATAAATGAGACTTTGCATTTGGTTGCTTTATTGAATAGACTCTATTCATTGGGCCTGTCCACATTGCTTGTCAGTTCGCACTCTCCATAGTGGACACTATTGACTGCTTTTCAAGTCTGGCCATGAACATATCAGTGGTCATATCTTCACATTTTTATTTATATTCATTGATACTTACAGCTTGATAATATATGTAAGCTGAGGACAATGAATTTTGTACCCCGAATGTCTTCTTTTGGCCTGTTTTAAGCCGGTATCAATACATGTGTTTGCTTATAATATTTGATTAGGGAAATACAATTAATAGATGTCCCGCCACATTAGTCTTTTATTACCATATATCATGGCAGATGTGGTTTTTTGGAGTCAGAAACAAGTACATTTGCCAGGTTGACTCCGTGGAAGTTAGTCAGTCTGTGTGGTTATGAGTACATTTGAAAACTGTACGCAAGCCTTGTTTGTAGGTATGATCCCAGGGAGAATAGGTATAGATACGGCATTATGTTTCTTACTCCTGACATGCGCAGTGAATTGTTTCAGAAGCCGGGCGCGCGTGGTTCATGGGACGGCTTTCAGATATGCGCGGTGTCGTTTCCGGAGATCCTACCGGGAAGCCACAGGTATTTTACTTCGGACCACATGCGCAGTTGACATCCGGAACGCCGGCAAAGACTCCAAGAGCAGTGAAACATGCACACATGATCATGGGATACCTGGAGCGGGTATTAAATTTCATTATTACTTACTTGCAAACCACTGGGGCTTCATAATATTATACATTTTGCGGGGCATTTAAGGACATATAAGGGAGACAGACGACAATTTTGCTCTGTATCCCTCTTATATTGGGCATGCCAGACATTCTAAGGAGCTGCGGGAATTATCTCGCCTTTATACCTGGCAGCACTTAAGCTAAGTATCAGTCACTTATCTAACTAAAAAGGGAAGTACATGTGTTGTAGTATATGCGTTGTATATAGCGTATTATTTTTTCCACAGTGAGAGAATTTGTATCACCTGATGACTCTAATATTGTATGGGGGAAAAAGCGTCGGGATAGCTGGGATTTAAAGTGTCTATATCACGCAATGTAGTTGTTATTGGTCGGTCTCATTTGAAGCGGGCCGCTCTTTATCGGGGCGATTACTCCATGACGGATTGTTCACAGTATGCTGTATCATCTAGGTATTGAGTGGTAATACAATAGGGTTTTGATATTAATATTTTTCGATAGACTAGTACAAGTTATGTTTTAACAGGGATTATCATGTGCAGTGAGATATTGGTTTAAAGCCTCTGTTTTTATAGAATTTGTATGTATTTCACAATTATACGCTACAATAACAAGAAAATAGTGGGGTAGTCGCCATGTTAAGGGCGTCCCACAACCTCGTACCTCCTAACTAAACCCTAGGGGGACTATGACTATGGACTATGAAAAGTCTATGTCTCATTATTTAGCCAAGATTTAATTATAAACTTCCCATAGAGATGCTATACTGTCTGAACGTAGGCACACCTATAAGTCATCATACCCAGTATAATATGTCAGGTGTGCAAGAATTGGACCCTACAGGTTAGTAAATTATCCTGTGTGAATATCATTTCCATTACCACCAACATTTGATGGTATACTGTTATTCACAACATTTGTTGGCTGTCCAACCATAAACAACCAATAATTCCGAACGTGTTTCCCCTCAAGAATTTGAGTGGTCATCACGGGAACAAGAAGGTACAGAATACAAATAACAAGCAGTATATAAGACAAGATAAATAGCCAATGGGGCACAACTCAGGGACCCGGGTTTATATGGTAAATTTTGGTGATGAAGAGAGAGCCCCAAAATGATACAAAAAGGGGATCCCCCGGGTTCCACATCCACATAAGGTGCAAGATAGTGGTGGACAATGAGCAATAACACGGGGAGTTTAAAAAATTTCCCCCTGATTGGTCAAACACCTGAATACATTTTCCACCCCCAAATAGTAAAGAACTGTAAACAGATACATAAAAAGCATGAAAAAAACCGGCGAAAAAACCCGCTATCGGGCGAAATGCCCCGGCAGTAAAATCGCGAAAAACCGAGTTTGTTAAAGCTCCCACTGACAATTGGGCGCCTGCGCCCGGGTGGAGGCCGGAGTTTACCCGACGTCTAGTCCTAAAACCGCGAAAGGGGAAATCCCCCGGAGGGGGAAATCATAAAAAACAAAAAACCCTCCCCCATCGCGCAGGTGCGGGACAAGAACAAGCAGAAGAAAGGTTTTCGTTGTCATGACTACCCTTTGCCCCGCCAAAAGGACACAGGGAAAAAAATTAAAAATTTTTGAAATTCAATAAAAAAAAATACAACGTTTTATCCAGCGGGTTATACAGTTTGTTGGACAAAAGGGGTTATATATTATCCCAAATGGGATAAAATAAAGTTTGGGATATAAAATTATAGTACCTTTTTTGGGATATCCATATTCTAACCTCTACGAAAAATTCTAAATATACAGAAAACAAGGGCCCTGCTATAGGTTTTTATTTATGTTCCCGTAAAAAAGGGGAATACAATGTAAGGGCATGCAAAATTTAAAAAATAGAAAAAAGCATAAAACCTATATTTGGAAAAAAGATGTGTGTCAGCAACCTAAAAATATGTAAAATTGCAAATAGAAAAATAAACAATTTAAGGATAAATGATATAAAATAATCCATATAAAGATTTTCATACCCGGACCAATATTAGATAAATGAAGTAATTTTTAAAAAATTGTCTTTTAAACCTTTTGGTTTAAGAGTCTTAAAAATGATAAATTTCCAAAAGTGCTTCACGCTGGAGTAAAAATTTCGATTTAAAATCCCCCCCCTCTTTACGGGCGGTTTTAACCCCCCTCAAAAATTGAAAAAGACCCAAATTTTAAGGGATTTCTTTTTTGTATGGAGTTTTTGTGGCGTGCCACCTGTTGACCTGATGATTAATGTCTCCCCCCTTTTTCCAAATGCGGGGCGTCTGAATTCACGTTTAGTTTTGCCAATGTAAAATCCCAAAGGGGCAATTTGGGACTACATTGGGGACTCCTTTGCTTTTTTCAGTTAGCGAAAATTCCCGCATTTTTAAAAGTACGCCGATGGAATACATTTAAAAAATTTTGGGGACATTAATAAATTTGGAACATGCCTTGCATCCCCCCACATCAAAAGTACCCCCCACCGGATGGATAGCCAAGTTTTTTTGAGACTTAGGAGGAATTTAAAATGGGCTATGCACCCAAAATGTCCCCATACTTTTCCCCCTTTCCCAAAAGTAAAGGGTTTTGGGCGTGGGTTTGTAAATTCGAGATATCCGGGAAACATGGGTTGAGGAAGGGCCCAAAAGTTATTAAGTAATTTCCCCGGGTTTGTGACGAAAATTCGTCAAATGTTCCAATAATTCGCACAATACCATGTGGTGGTCCCAACCCCACGTTTCCCCCCAAAAAATTTTTTTGTATTATTTACGGGGGAAAGTTATAAGCTTCCGAAAGGACCTTTTTTGGGGGAACCCCGTTTGGATAAAAACCCCCCTTTTTTTGGGCGGGTTTGGTTCTTATTTAAAAAGTTTTTAAATCAGTGCAAATTTCGACTTTTTCTTATGTATTGGCCCTTAAAGGGAAAACCCCGTTTTTAGTGGGGGAGGGTGGACACTTTCCCACCCTTTTAAAAATATTTCCAGCGGTAGTTTTTTGGTAAGCCCCTGGGTTTTCAAGGGGCCATTTCCCCCTTGGGAATCCCCTAAAATCCCAAAAAAAAATCAGTTCAGGGGGAAACTGATTTCATAGGGGAACTTTAAGGGCCCACTAAATTTTCATTGGGTCACCCACAAGGGTACAAAATAAGTCACTGATCCAGTCCAAAGTATGATGATATCTCTAAATTTCTGCCCCCAAAAAACAATATTATCCGAATTCTTTAAAAATTTCTAGAAAAAAAGACAGTACCCCCCCCACCAGCCCAGGAAACCCAAAATTTGCATATGTAGGGGCAAAAGGACTCCCCTTGCCGGTGCCCCCGAAACTGGGTGGAAGTACTTTGTCCCAAAAAAAAAAATTGTGGTTAGAATAAAGGGGGAAACAGCCTAAGGACTATCCCTTGTGGGGCCACAGATTAAAACTTTTTCATAGACAGATAATATTAAAGTTTCCCCTTCCTTTTCAAAAGGGGGATGGAGCTGTATAGAGCCTCAACATCAATAGAGCAGAGCCAAAAATCCAAACCTGTACCACCATTTCCCCAATTTTTAACAACAGGTCCATTTTGCCTTGATATAGGATGGGAGAGAGGTTACAAAAGGGTCTCAAATCTCATCTATGTATAAAAATGATGTTTTGGGTTTAAATTTTTCCCAAAGCCCGGGGTTGATAGGTCTCATTTCAAAGGGGGCAGGGCCCCTTTTTGCACCTTAGGGAGGCCCTAGAAGGTGGATAATTGTGGGGGGTTTTTGGGAACATGAATTGGTTTTTCCCTTAAAAAATCAATAATTTTTTAAGGATAAAGCCCCCATCCAATATGGGTTTTTGAAGGGTTTTTTACCCAAAAATTTAAACGTGGGTCACTTCTGGGGTAATCCATATCCTTGTGTATCATTAAGGATCTTCTTACACATGTTTTTAAAATTAGATAGTTAAAAAATAACATGTTTCCACCTTTGTCAGATGACTTAATCACGAATTTGTATCTTTTTAGATTCTTAAGGGCCCTCATATTCATTTGGCAAATTAAAAATATGTTTTAAAAACCTCTCCCCCATCTTGATCTTCTCTATACCTCACATACCATTGGAAAAAACAGGTCAAATTATATCCAAACGGGTGGCATTCTGGTACTTTTTGGGCGACAAGGGAAAAATGGCCCCATAGACTATCTCTTTCATTACCCTTAATAGGCCCACCGTGACTGGACCCCACAAACCCTCACTTTCAATGCCCAATGTCAAACTTTCTCATTATCTCTAAATTTTAAAAAAATTTCTTTTTTTTTAAACCCTTTTGGGCAAAAAAGTGGAATCCTTAATCCACCAAAGGTTTTAAGAGTCTGTTAGGTACAAAGAAAAACCCCTCCCCAAGACACGATTTTTTGAATCTGTTGAATTTTTTTCCCATAAGTTAATAATTGGGTTTTCAAATTTCTCAAACCCCCTTTTTTTTTAGATTATTGCTATTTTCCATTACAATTTTCTCTAAAAAAGAGGGTTTAGATGGACCCCGAGTGCTGTTGGGTTTCCCCCCTTTGGGGGTTTGAGAAGTAAAGGAAGGAACTGAGGGAGGGTGCGCAATTGTACAGGAGATGTTTTATTCTGTCTGGGGGGTTGTGTTGTTTCCCTCCCTCTCCCCCTTTTTTTGATTTCTGTTTTGGGTTTCCATCTAGATCTATTTTCAGAATAGTATATTGTACGGGGAGGAGATTGATGAACGTTTTATTGATTCCCCCTGGAATCAGTGTCAGAAAGATCATGTTTTAGAAGGGCTGCAGTGACCGAATTTAAACACAGAAGGGGGTTTTTTTCTAGCTAAATATGCCCGGTTCTCTCGAAAAATCACACAGTCCTAACAAAATTTATGATTTTTTTTCTTTTAAATGGGGCTGTAAATTTGTCTATGTTTCATGACACCTTAGCTATCTTTATTCTTAACTAAATAACATTTTTTTTTTGGGATACCGAAGTCCACTTATGCTATTTACTTTATTGTTTGTACTGCAAGCTCTAGCTTTACTATATCTTTTTTGTCCACTAGTGTCATAAGGCTTGTTAAAAGGGGTGTTCTCACCACGCTGTTTCACAGAGCCTGCTCTTCACAGGCAGCTTTAGACTCACACTTCCTCTTCAGGTTGTGGGTGGTCCTACAGCAGTGATTGACATTTCAGCTCTGCTATTCCGAGCTCAGCTTGTTACAGGGACATTGCTAAAAGAATGTTTTAAGCAGTAAGTTAGAAAGTTACAGAGCTCTTAAGGGTTAAAGTTTGACAACAACATAGATAAACTAGCTCATGTGCTGCTGATAAGACCAAGCAGGAAGAACATCACCATTAAAGGACAGGACAGCTAGAGCTATGAGAGCAGAGAGAGATGGTATGTAACTTAGGTAAGCTTGTGTACGCAAGCAAGATATAAGATCTCCTCTATCTCTGAAACCAAACAAAAATGGAATAGCAATGTATTAGGTAATCATCTTTAGTTATCTTTGCCCACATGATTAAAGTTACTCTTTGTGGTGAAAATATCCCTTTTATGTTGGAGGGTTCTAACTCCACTACTCGTTCATTTCAACTGCTAAAAGAGGTTGTCTCATAAAGGCAACCAATTTCCATATGTCGTTACTGGGCATTTAGGTACTAGGTAGGGGTTTGCCCTTCTCTGAACTCTCTATGGTCTATAGTAAGAATGGTTTCCACTATGTTGGATTCAGCCTGTCCAAGACCATTGCAGGTGAGATACATGGCTGTATTAGACTTTCCTCTGCAATAACAACTATTGACTGGTGGTCCCCAGAGACAGACGCATGTTTAGCTCTTCAGTGCACAAGCCCTTCAAGAATATGCATATTAGGTAGTGTATGAACAGTATATGTATCTGGGGCAAAAGTGAGATTTATTTTGGGAACCAAATATCTTGTTCCCAATATTGTTTGACTACCCTTACATTCTCAACATCTGCCAATCTTCAAAGTTACTAAATATCATGAGCTAGTAACAAAGGGGCGTGTTTCCTTGCCCGCAATCACAAGAACATAGAAGGTGAAGACGGGGTTGTAAAGGAATTTACCAGAGAAGGCAGTTGGAGAGGCATAGGCATTCGGAGAGGCAGTTGAAGCTGCAGACTGACAGAAAGGGAAGAGGGAGGTGCTTGAGATCAGACAGAGAAGTGAGAAGAATCAGATGTGGCGTTTCCCCGTTTTGAGAGGGTAACTTTAATGTAAAAGATAAGGGGGTTGTTTAGTTCCCCTGCGGAGAGAGCAAGAAGAAGAGTTACCTGTGAGGTCTCTTGACAGGCGTTGATGGAGTGAGAGTCTCTCCTCCTACAGGTGAGGCGCCGAAGAGAGACCATTACACCACATAAGGACTGAAACCTTTTTATGGCTAGGAGTTACCCAATACATAAAGCGATGGTTACCCATTCATTTGTTCTCTATACTAAAATTACGTTTAAAAAAGGGGTTAAAGATAGAGGGCTGTTTGTTCACCAAACAAATTTCACGTTTGGCTAGTCGGCAGGTGGATTCAATTTTTGGAATTCAGAGTTACTTCCGCCTCTCTGGGCCCTCCCACAGTCCCCCCAGGGGCTCTACTAAGCCACCCTACTCCAGTTTGATGGGGAAAATTTTTTAGAAGATGGAAGGGAAAGATTTTAAGGGGTTTTTCAACTGCTTAATATCGCCCCACATCTGAAAGCAGATTTGGCGCTTAATACCAATAGTGCAGTCTGACTGGGAGCTGAAGGTAACTGAGACAGAACGGGGAATAATTGTTCAGGTAGGGCAGAGAGCACTTTTTCCCTCATTGGGTGTCATGATAAGGGGGAAGTCTGGAACTGTTATGCTGCACCCTGATTGCCAAGGAGTGATCTTTGAGCAGATCCAAGGTCTTCTCTAGGATGTGTATAGGGACATGTCTTCTTTGCCTGTGATTAGAAAAAGAATGATATGCTACCTCAGTATGCAAACAGCCAGGGGACTTTTACTGCTTTACAAAAGAAGAAGAAACTGGGATTACTCATTTATCAATTGGACTGCTGGGGTGAATCAAAATTTCTCTGGGCTTGAAAAAATCAGTCACTGGAAGGAGTATAAGACGTGTGTTAAAAAAGAATCCCTAATGACCCCC